>AJFL01000146.1:0-125303 GCA_000467735.1 Rhytidhysteron rufulum CBS 306.38
TTTCAAAAGTATCCGGGCACCCCTTCCATATTACCGCCTAGTCACAATGGTTAATACTCCTTATCTTAAGGAGGTGTGCTTTCCTTTAGGGTATTTAACAAATGTTAGTTCTTTGATAAGTAAACAGCTTTAGGCGCCTCTTACCCCCTCTTGTGGCGGAGCACAAAAGGTAACTGCAACTTCTGGATCCATATAGATCGGTACATGAAGAAAAAGTATGATAAACCATCAAGATAAAACAGACATAAACCAACCTACAACTTCCAAACCTCCGCCTCCGGAAACCCCATCTCCACCTCCTCCAACCAACACCCCACCCCCCAAGGCCTCACCCCAACCGGCCAAAACCTCTCCGCCTCCCTCCTCTCCTCATTCTCCGCAACATGAATCTTAACCCAGCACCCCCTCGCCCGCGGCGAGTACGTCGTCGGAGAAAACGCACACCACGTATCCGACCCAACCAACAAATCCTTCACATCAGCAGATAAATCATACGGATCAACACTCCCCTCCCTATCACCTACCCCCTCTACGCCCGGCAACGGTGGCTGCACATGCACCATACTCAACGGCAGATACCTCGAGCTCAACGGAACCGCAGGTCCCCATCTAAACGGCGTAAGCGTGGCCGAGAAAAACGGCAGAATCCCATCCCCGTCTTGGCTCTTGGGTGGATAAACATTGATACCGAGGCTTCTGGGTGGGGAAGCGCCTTTAGTGGTGATAGGACTGGAGAATTGGAAGCGAGCGAGGTGTTTCGGGATGTTCCATTCGTGGCGCCCGTTGTAGGTTGTAGTGCGTTGGGAGACGTAGATGCGGGTTATGCGGAGGCAGGTTTTGGGGAGCGTGGGGGGTGCGTTAGGGGATGGGGGGTGCGTGAAGGTGCCGGGGATGAAGAGAAGTTCGTCGTAGGGGCCTGGGTTGGGGGTTAGTGGTAGAGTATGTAGAGGTTGAGAGTTGATGATAAACGAGGGTGATTGGGATTATACGATTTGACTAAGAATAAAAAAGCCGTGGAAAGGACGTTGATTGTAAAGAGAAGACATTGGAAAGACTGGACTGAAGACTATAATTTCGAAACTGATCACGATACGAAAGACTTAATTCATTTATGCATACTCCCAATGTTTATGCTCCCTTCAATATACAGGATAAAACTTAATATTTCCAAATGATATAAGCAGCAGATTTTCTTGGCGGTATAAAGCAGGTCTCAACATTCTTCAACCAACCATATTCCCTTTAGGATAGAGCAGAACGATCTAATGCATCAAAACTTGGAAGCGTTTTTGTGTATCACAACGATTCCAACATTCATTACAAATTCAGAGCTTGTAGATTTAAACAACATCATTTCGCAACCTGAAAACTTACCAACTGGTGTTTCCAGATACCTCACAATCATGATCACCCCAAGTCCACCAGTAAACTCCCCAGCTTTGCCACCCTTGCCGATGTCTGTCAGCTCGGCCGACTCCGCCTCAAAGGGGTCATAAAGACCGTCTGGAAGTTTAGACAAATTAACGAAAAGCCAATAGCATTCGCTCTTGGTCATCCATGGGGCAGGCGCGTGCTGAACGGGGTGTACGGATGACATAGTTGTAGGTCTTTACCGGTTGACCTAGGTTTTTACCGGTTGACGTTGACCGAAGATGGCTGAACATCGGAGACAACCCGACCTCGGAAGTGGGATCCATAGATGTGGATATGGATGTGTGGCGGTGGTGGCGGAGTGGGTAACAAGCTCCCGACCTTGACACACGGGAAGCAGAAGGTTGCGTGTCGGTCGTTCCGATGTTGAGCAGCTCCGTCAGCTACTGGTACTGGATAATTGTGCAAGGATATGATGCTTGTAAATATTGTGAAGAAGCTCATGGATTGTCAAAGTCGAGATGCACGGGTGGTAGGTACTTGGGGCGGCGGCATTGAAGCCACTCCCTTTGTCCCGAGTCACCACCGTGCGGCTCACCTATGTAGTGATTGATGACTTGAGTAGGAGTTAGCAACAACGCCTATAAATTATATGTGAGTATAAGCGGCTGTGGGTACTGCGTACTGCACGGGGAACTCCCGTGCTCTATCCTCATCTTGGGGGAAGCGTGAAACGTGGAGAAATCGAGGCGGCTTGGGCGCTTGAAATTGGACAGAGCATCCAAGTGTTCAGCGGCTCCACAGCGTACTTCTGAGACCTAGATGCATCATTGAGAATAAGAACCTCGGCGCATGAGCCGCATTAACGCTTTAGACCTGGAATTTAGCTTTGAGCCTACGCCCGCGCTTTCGTATCCAATAATGGCACTTTGGATGCATCGTGAAGTCCTCCGTACAAACTCGGCGTTGGAGGTTGGGCTCATGGCACGCCGAGCTCTCGCCGTCCCGTCTTTGGCCAGGCCGGTTGTGCGTGTTCTAATGTCGCTTCAGCGTTGAGGATTTGTGGATGTGGCGGAGGCTGGAATGCCATAACCTCGAACATGGAATTTATCATCTTAATCACGACGCGTTCGCACGATCCTATGGTGTTGTTGGTTGTGGAGACAAGAAGTTGCTTGCATGCTCTCGTTACACTTGCCTGGCCGCGCGGACCGATGACCTGTTCAAGTCGACTGTGCAACCCGAGTGATCTCCAGCGCTATGGTTTAGCAGACGGGTTGAAACATTTGGATCGGGTTAAGCATTGGGGATACGACGCAACCCGAATCGAAGTAACGCGATCTCGCCATCTAAGGTCGACGACATGCGTTCCCACAACCCTCGTGCTGGAGAGCGTGAGCAAGACATACCTGGTACCCCGGAACGACAAGCAATTCTCGTCAGGTACCGTACTGACTTACAGGCGCCACCGTGGTATTTTGGCCTAACTCGGATGGCCGTTTCCGAGCAGTCGAGATCCCTTCCCAAGGGAGCGTGGCTTAATTCGCGTCGAGATGCCTTAGTCGCCGCTTCTAGCCTAGCCGCCATCTCCCAGCGATCAGGCCCGAAGGATGACGATGGCGCTGGTAGACGGACGGCCTAAGAGCAGACGAACTACCTCGCAAGAAGGCAAGTTTGGAAAGGCGCTGCCGCACGTAAATCCCCAGCTTCTCGAATCCTCCGAATGGGGTTCGCTTTCTGCTGGGCAGCCATGGCATGCAAGTACGTGCGGACGCATTCATTGCATGATGGCAGCGGGCGTGCTCGACTCTTCTATCCTTCTACCTGTCCAGAACCACATACAATGCCGCCCGTCCAGCGCGTTGCATGCCATGCCGGCGTGACGTAGGCAGCTTGCGCAGAGCTGCAGTCAACGTTCAGCCCGTCGCGGAGTTTGCTCGCTCTTCTGCCACGGATGAGGAGCGCAATCCGGTAGTTGATGGTCTCACCTTTCCGCCTTTAGACGCACCTAGCTATGCAGGGTCCAAAACGGTGCCGTGAATCGGTCCAATCGTTCAACCCAATTTCCTCGCAGAGATACCCAAAGGTACGTCGCGCAATTGGCCGAGATGGCATTAGCCGCGGCTACAGCAGGCTACTCGTTCATGTAGCCAAATGATTCAAGGTGACAACCACGACCGCTCCTAGTCGCGGAGGGGCAGCTGAGAGCACTCGGTACAGGTGCTAGGCGCGAATGGGTGGGCTATATGCGTTCATGCGCGGCCTGGTAGTCATCATGTTACTAACACCGAGCCTGCGTTGCGGGATGGTGTTGGAGGCATACGGGGTCCAATAGGCGGGTTTTGGGCGATTAGTCAATTCATGCAGTGAGCCGTTGTCACACCCACGGTCGCTGTCGTGCAATCACAGGCGAGCACAGCAACAGGACCAGCAGCTTGCAACCGTTGGGCTGGGCCAAACCGGCGTTCGGAAAGGCGGAGCGCTTTCATATGGGCTCTGTGAAACCCCGTCCGTGAACGACGACAATCACAGGGACGCGGTTAGATTCAGATTTGCCAGGGAGACTGGAACGCATATTGCGCGTGAAGCTTGACTTGACTCTCAGAACTCGGCCAGGGTAGGCTAATAACATTTGTTGTGGTGGACATGTTTGGTACCCAAGACGGTAAGCCGGATTCCATCTCTTGGTAGATCACTAAAAGCAGGCAAACAGCCGAGCAGGGCGAATCAGGGAAACCGAAATGCGCCCAGCAGTGCAGTTCGTCGTTCATGGCCGCTCATGTCGCCGTGCAGACACGTCAGATCCTGGGATGTGGAATGAGGGGAGGTGAGATTTGGAAAGTAGGGCTGGCGGGTAGGGAGGCCTTCGTGCTGCGCTCCGTCGCCATGGCCTTGAAGCTGGGGGATGTGCCTATCGCAGCTAATGTGAGTGGTGAGGGGAGCAAGGGTGGGCATGGCTCATGGGTGTTGAGCAGGAGGCAAGGCTAATAAGTTAGAGTAGCAGTAAGCGTCGAGGTGGCATCTCTGAGAGCATGATTGAGCCCGGGCTGCCCAGCTAGATTAAAAGCGGTGCGAGGAAGGAAGCCAAAAGTAATTACTGTCCCAATCAACCCCCAGCGTGCAGGTGGGTCCGATGCCGCTCTTATACTTGAGGCTTCGGCGTGGGCTGGAGATTTGCAGTGCAGCAGCAGGTAGAGCATCGTGGGAGACGTGGCCAGGAACGACGGTGATACGCCCAGGGGACGTCTTGGGGAGGGGCTGATGCTTCTATAAGGCCGGTGGCACTGTGGAGTTTACGCACCTGAGCCAGTCTTGGAGCTGCTGCTATTATACGTGCCCGAGTGTCCCAGCGAGGAGGATGAATGCGACCAGCACCACGTGGGATTGGGCATAGCGGAGTGGAGCAGCAGTCCTTCTAGAAGAGTGCCGTGTACAGCAATGGGATGCCGTGAACCTGGGCAGAGGTCGCAGAGAGAGAGCGCGGTCAAAGGAGGAAGGCTTCCGCCGACGCAGCAGCAGCAGCAGCAGCGCAAACGCAGGCCACGGTTGTCAAGGCTCGTGTGAGTTGAGATGGGAAGACATGGAGAGATCCCTGGCGGGACAGGATCCATTGCTCAATGGCATAGCGATCCTCCCCCAGCAACTTGCCGTACCAAGTGACCAGTGCTCGAAGTGGATGGAGCTTGCCTGCGCGCACGCCTAGGATGGCGGATGGGCGCTCGGTGGTCGGTGGTCAGTGGGAGGTGGTAGCAGGCGTGTGGGTGTGGGTACCATCACAACCCTATGGGCGACCTAGGTATGGGCTAGGTAGGTCATGGCTTGGACGTCCAGCGTCCAGCGTTGTGGTCGCATGCGCTCAGAGAACGAGACGAGACCCTTTAAACCGCGGCGGGCCCGGCGAGCGAGTGGCCCAAAAAGCCAGCCAGATACGATACATAACCCGCCTACTCAACTACCTCATCATAGGTACTGCAGCGTTTCGACCCTGAACTGCCAGAGCGAATTGAAGCCTTCCCGCCGTGATCGTCGCGTCGTCAAAGTTGCAGCATCTTTACTCTTCGTGTGACGCCTTACTCGATCATCGAATAGCGGCTGCCCGCTCGACTCTGATTCGGCCTGCCTCATCCAGTGCCCCCCCAGCAGCCTACTTCTACTTCGTCACCGCCCTCTGGTCATACATTTATCCCTTCACTACTCGCCCCCAGTCTCCAGTCTCACTCCCCCGCTGGTTTCGATTTATATATTTTTTGAGCCGCCATCTTGAGTATATTCTATCCCTCCACCTCCTTCCGCCTGTCGAGCATACAACCAACCCGGCCCGCTGTCACTCGCCCCGACCACCCGCTGCCTTCTGCTACTGTCTCAGCCTCGCCGTTGGCACGACTCGACCCTCGCCTGCTCAGGTGCAGCACCACACCACCCATCTATCCCTCACCACCACCACCACCACCACAACCGCGAAGCTGGATTCGCAAACGACCCCACCACCTCTGTACTACTCTCCCGGCTCGAGCGACCGAACGCGCGAGTCGACCGCAGAGACCACTCCTATAAGCACTCCCGTCGAGTCGTCCGCCACCTCGCCGCAATTCGGACGCCTCAAGAAGGACAAGGAGCTCTACTTCTCGTGGCACAGGAAGCCTCACGAACTCGGCTCTGGCCACGGGCGGGTTGTGTCGGACTCCGATCTTCTGTTTGAAGATACGGGCGACTGCAGCTTTCCTCTGTTCCCGGAGTCACCTCGACGGGACAACGACCAAGACATGGCCCAAGCAGCCTCGCCTATCGACATTACTCCTTCACGATACAACTCCACCTCTCCCCGCAATCAGACCTCGAATCTGACCTCCGCCCTGCAAGAGGCCAGCGCCAACAATGCCTTCCACTCGCCGATGAACATTGGGGGCGCCGGCGGCCACGAGACCCGTGAGTCCCGTCCCAGCCTCGGCGCTCGCCATGATTCAATCAGCCATGCTCTGGGATCTTCGTTTTATGGTTCCGGGGCAAGGCCAATATCAATGAAGGACCGTGGTCGAAGAGAGAGCAATACGGGAGGGAGCTTCATGGGCGGCATTAGTTGGGGAGGAGTGTCCGTCGGCAGCTGGATCCGAGACGAGTAAGTACCATTCTTGCCTCATCGCGCATTTACATTTCTCTAATAACCTGGAATAGTATCATGATGGCAGGAACCTCGCCAGCGTTCAACCAGTCCCCCTCATTCCATTCTTCTTCATACCTCCCCAAAATGGAGGCGAATTTCATGAAGGACTTCACCTGCTGTGGTCTTACTCTCGACTCTCTACATGACTTGTTGCAGCATTTCGAAGAGAGACATGCCAACCCACCGGCCGCCCGCGCATCCCAGTCAGGACAGGGTGGATTCCCATCAACTAGTGGGCCTGGCATGTCCTCTCCAAATATCACAGCGGGGCCGACGCAGCCCGACCAGGCCATGAATATGCAGCATGGCTTTAATCCCCAACGAAATAATTCGGTTGGAAACTTCCGATCACAACGTCTTGGTTCAGATGGTTTCAACCGGACGAACTTATCCACTGTTCAAGATATGGATTCCTTGGATGACATGGAGATGGACGATGTGCCTAATATCCTCCCCTCCATCGATGAGCAGCAGTCACAGCAGTATTCTTCTCAACAGCAGCAATTTGGCCAAACCCCCAATGGTCTGCCACCGCTGAATGTCAACGTTGGAAACGGCATGCAGTCACATCAAGGATTGAGGACATCCACTCCTTCAACACCCGCCGCTTCACAAGGATTCGGTCTACAGAACAACCCTACAGTTTCGTCTGTGAATACCCCTACACTTGGAACGCAGTCAATGTCGCAACAACAACAACCTAGGGATTCTCCGAATTCTTCACATCCGGGCACTCCCGGAGAGCTTGATATGGACTTTAACAATTACAACGGCAACCTTATGGGCGGTCAAATGCAGGGATTTGAAAACATGAACATGAATTTCGGCAACGGCTTATCTGGATTTGACGGAACGATCGACCAGCCAGCAAAACGGCTCTTTAGCAAGCAGGGTGGTCTTTCGCAGCAACAGTTACAGATGGCATTCAAGAATTACCACCTTGGCAACGACACCGAGCTCGCTAAGCGCCTGCGCGAACAGCAGATCATGGCGGGGGCAAATATTCCGCAAATTCCGTTCCCCGAAGAAGTCAAACCCTTCAAATGTCCTGTCATTGGCTGTGAAAAGGCGTATAAGAATCAGAACGGTCTCAAGTACCACAAGCAGGTATGTCTAATATTAATTTCTCCACTTTTATATTTCTTACTAACCCAAAACCAGCATGGTCACCAAAACCAGCAGCTTAAGGAGAACGAGGACGGCACATTTTCCATTGTTGATCCCGTAACCTCAATACCATATCCAGGCACCGTCGGCATGGAAAAAGAAAAGCCATATCGTTGCGAAGTTTGCGGGAAACGGTACAAGAACTTGAATGGACTCAAATATCACAGACAGCATGCACCGCACTGCAATCCGGAGTTGAAACTCGGTCAGCTCGGAATGGCCGGCGTACCGAATAATTTACAAGGCATGAATGTCAACGTAGCCGGAGCTGGCATGGTTGGCTTGGAAAATCCAATGTTCTAAGCAACCCCCGAAATTTTGGTTTAACATTATACGTTCTTCGGTGCGGCGCGCATGGTCTATTCGAGTACATTCATCCGGCGTTATAATCATGATAGATAAGGTTTTCCTGGATCCCCCCGGACGGCGTCACGGATTCAAAGACACATAGAGCATTCTTTACCACCCCGGTTTCTTTCGGCGCTTCCAGGGTCTTTTGCTTTCTTCGTTTTGCATCAAGACCCCTTGGGAAGACATGGTTACAGGGTTGCGGTTTTGCGAGATATCCCGTTTTCCTTTCGTTGTACATCCCTTTGACTAGCTCTAGTATGAAGTGAGCTAGTATGACGACGCGATGTGCATAGAAAGGTGTTTTTCAGCGTTTTTTCTTCTTTGTCTTTTTCATGCGATGCGTTGGCTTGTTTCAACTATGACCCCAAAAGACTGGCGGCGTTAATGTGCACAGCGGCAAAAGTTGTATGGGGCTTATGCGCTCCTGTTCTTCAACGATTCATAAAGTGTTTGCATCTAGTTCATAGAAACGATGGATTCGTACGATTATTCACGGGATTGGGATTGGTGGAATGATAAAAGCTAATCTCAGTATGGGTTTTACCATTCAAACGTCTTACTTTTTGGTTAATCCTTTTTCATCTTCTTCTCTATTCTTTTTTATTGGCGGGAAACAAAAGTATATACCACATTATCTATCTCCTCTTCAACCTTAAAACATTTCAATGATCTACTTGCTACTTCTATACTATTCATAACTATGACCATAGCCATGACTAACATTTGGTGTTTCCCCTCATCACATCACATCATCAATCCATTCTTCCTCTCTCTCTCACCTAATCAACCCACCCATCCATCCGCATCCGTACCATTTACACAATCCTTCGCTCATGCCCTCTTGGCAGTACCAAACCAAACCAAACCAACCAAACAAGCCAACCAACCCCTTCGCCACAAGCATGCCACTGAATACAGGAACCACGCACGTCTGCACCTCATCCCATGGATACGGTAACGTAGGACACGCCGACAGAACCAATAGTTAAAAGACGGAGAACCAATCATCGCAACGCAACCTTCGCCATACCCTGCGACTAGAGAGAGCGGAACGCGTTTGTTTGTTAGCGAGTGTAAGGGAAATTTGCCGCCCCGCTGAAAACCGAGATGCGAGATTTGGGAATGCCATGTTTTATGGGATGGAGGTTTTGGGTTGGGTTGCATCGCCACGCGGGTATATCCTAGTTCATGTTAGGTGGTTGGGGAGGGCATTTTTTATCTGCTTTGGGGTTTGCGTCTGGGATCGCTACTGTGGGTTTTATTTTGTTTCTTGGTTGCGGATGATCTGGGGGCATGTCTGGGTGCGTTGTGTTGGGATTGTTTGTGACCGGTGCATTTCCGATTTTATTGTGGAATCGAGATTTGGGATCTCGTTGCCACGTGTGGGTGGGGATTTCTGTGGTGTGCACGGGCTTTTGGGATTTCCAGGAGGATGGGAGTTGTGGCGGTGAGTGTTGGATTGTTTTTGTTTTTGTTTTGAGGGTTTGAGAGTAATGGTGTTGTTGTTTTGAGATGGGGGTGTGGTGGATTTGGTGGAGGTTGGTTAGGAATACGAGGATGTGTGGAGTCGGTCAGGTTGGACTTGGTGATAGTATCATTAACGATAGCATTGTCACCTCCGGAATAATAGTAAGGCAAAGTGTAGATAGAATAGCATAACGGAAATCCCATGAATAACCCCTTGATCTAATCACTCCATCTGAGATAGATGATCTACCGCCAAAATCCCGATTCACATCTACAAGGCGGTGCAAGCTATCCAGAATCCCAACAATCCTACAACCTACCTACCTAAGCACTACTGCATACATCAATCACGACGAAACACATGCAACGCAATGCATCGATACGGATTTAAACGGGATAGGCCAGCCCTGATTCAAGAGAAAGCTTCCATGATGCTTCTTTCGCCTCCACTACTGTCATCCGTACCAGAGTTTGACATCCGAGGAACCACGTGTTTATTTATTTTATCCATCAGGCCGAAAACTGGGGTGGGGGCTGAAGGGGGTGTGTTGGTAGATGGGTATCTGCTTCCTGCCGTAGGTGTACCGAAGTATAGGTATGTGGGAATTTGGTTTATGGGTTGTTATTGGTGAGGTTGTTGGATGTAGGGTAGGGTGTGGGTTTCGGATGGGGGATAATAGGTGTACGACGTTGTACAGAGACATGGATAATGTATGCGGTAGTGGCGGTACGCGGGTACCGTGGGTTAATTGTTGCTCAGGATAACCATGGTTTGTTTTTGTAAGTAGACAGGTAGGTAGGCAGGCGCACATATTCCGTACCTATGTTAGAACAGAATGCGGTGTACACGACACCGGACACGACATATCGGTTGGTGGATATTTTATTAAAATTGTTTTTTAGGTAGGGAAGGAAATAAGGATAACCCACGTGTGATAGTTACCTACCTACCTAACAATCCCAAGATCTACATACCTCAATCAAGGAATTACATGTAGGTTGGCGCGGGAAAAAAAGAGTAGTTTATCCTTCTTCCTTCCTTCCTTCCTACCTACAAACAACCTGAGTCCGAGCAGCACACACCCTGCACACCCACCCACGCACCAGGGCTTCGGGAAAAGATGAAGTCATGTGAGAAGAAGGGCCGATGAAAGGAAGCGCTCCGAGGGTCTCGGTGATTGGATAGTCGCCAACAGACTACAGGAAGCTAGGACAAGCGGTCACAGTCGCTAATGCGTGGAATTTTTGATGGAGCGGTCGTTTTTCGGGCCCTCTCGGTCGGATGGGTTGGACTAGAGGTGTGCCTTGCTGTGGCTAATTGTCTAGGTGCGCAGGGCTGAGAATGAGGCTTGTTGGAGGGGCGGGTAGTGGACGGACTGGTGGGCTCCTGGACTGTTGTACTTGTATAGTTGTTTTGTTGGTTGCTATAGTGTAGTGTAGTTTATTAGGTGTTGGGCGTTGATGTTGGAGTTGGGTTGGGTTGAAATTTGTTGTTGTTGTACGAAAAAATAGGTGATTTGAAAGTAAGTAGATCGCCGTAGATATTTGCCCTAGTGAATACGGAGAACGACAAATAGAATATAGAAAGCAATTCCAGAATATACATTACAGACGTCCGTCGTCGGAGCAATTTCATAATCTGAATTGCAAGCGAGCAAGAATATTGAGACGAATAGAGAGAACTAGGACATCGTTTCCCCATCCGGACGCCTTATTAGAGAGGGAAGTAGCAAGTTGAAGATTGGTGGACCCAGTCAACGGCCATCCATGACAAGGTTCCATAGTCCAGCCGAGTCAATGGATGCAGTCAACCCCTCGCTTGGGTTGATATGCGGAAGGCCACAGTAGCGCTCTGCACGTGATATGGGACGCCGCTTTAGGCAGTTGCCTGACACAAGCCGTTTGGATTTCTTAAGGTTGAATCCTGCACTCTTTGGCCTGCATTAGCCGAGACATGGACTCTGCACTCTGCAACTGCACTGCACGGTGCACAGTGCACTTTCCTCGGGCTGCACGGTTGCTTGCTTGACTTGGCGCTGCACGTGATTGATCTTGCCGCTTGGATCAATTCATCGGCAAACCGGCATTTCGTCCCTCAGAGCCTCAACTTCGCCGTCTACAATGACGACGCGAGCGAGATGAGTTCTATGGCCGCGTCTTGACCACGCAATCGTAACGGGGGAGGCGTCGTATAGGGATGCGAGTGCGCACGCGTTCGAATCCTTCAAGAGTATAATTTACTCTCGCCTCTAAAGATATTTGCAATTCCAATCCCGGATCCGGGAGTGGGTTTGGTAAGTTAGTAGTACGTAGTTTGTTTGTTGGAATTGTTGGATCAAAACATGGAAATTCCCTGGCGCAGGCCCCATAGCACGATTGGAAGCAAACCAACCAAAGCCAAGCAAATCTCGGAGCTACAAAATAACCTTTTTGACAAGTTAAACCAACTTCACCGGTTTACGTAGTTAGTGGGATAGGATAGCAGGAATCAGAATCAAAAAACGAAACACATCCTTCGCCGCGCGCGCCGTTGAACTTTGAGTTTACTTGGCTGTGAGAAATACTTGAAATTTGAACACGGAGCTGAAACCTGGATCCGGCGGATCTTTGTTCTCCGTCGCAGCTCTTAACTTAATCCAACTTGACGATGTCATTGACAATGACTTCACGGAGGACATCCGTACCTCTATAACCTGCCTGCCTTCACGCTTACTTCGGCCGATAATCCCGCTCCTTTAAACTTCCGGCCTAATGTCACTCTCCCATCCAGTCTCCACTTCTACTCCCACTTCGTACGGAGTTCCCGTGGAAGGGTACCTGTCTTTGTGGAGCCGTTGGTAAGCTGGGATTACTGAACGGGGGGTGGGAACGCCACGCGCTGGAATCAAGGTATTTGCGATTACTTCTCCTGTGCCTGACAGGTTGGTTGGCTGGACCTGGTACGCAAGTCGTTCGTCGTCATGGCCATAATCTCGTGATGGGTGGTGTCGGCGTTCCACTCCGGAGGCTGTCTTAAGCGAGGGAGAGAGTCATGGTCGTGAGGTTTGTTGCTGGGCTGTGCTGTGGGTTTGGTGGGGTGGAGTTGCATGCGGCGTATATACATACTAAGAGATCGAAGATCGCGAATGCATGTGAATGAGAAAGAGAGCGGCAGTTGGAAAATGGCCTGTTTGTTGTTGTTGTTGTTGTCGGAAGATGGTGGTGATGGGGATATTCGGAGGAGCATGGGAAGCATGTGAAAGGGACTGGTAATTCAGGCATCCAATTTTGTGCAACTCCAACATAATTGGGATATACATAATATGATCGTGCTCATACTTATCGATATCTATCCGCACAGTGCAAGGGATTGGCACGAAGTCTCCAATTGTTTAGTTCACTAGGTTCTAATCTAGATTGATGACCTAAAAGTAGAAGGTTTTCTCATCTACAGAATCGAATATGAAAGCTATTGCCCTGTAGACCCTGTGGAATAGAAAGCTATTTACCTCCTATAGCAACTTCAGAGTGGCAATTCAAGAGAACGATAGCATTGAGGCAGGCCGCGTTATATTCGCTGCTTAAAATCAGTCCCCGATCATCCGTCCTCTTTCAATCTACCTAAATCAACATATAACATAAGAGATATTCGACATCTAATCTAATAATTTAGGATGTTGAAAAAGAACTAAGCTTCATGGTATCTAAATATCTTAATCCCACCTTTCGTACGCTCCGTGCATACGTAGAGTTTCCGTACTAATCATCGCATTCCTATCCGTGCCATCTAAAGACTTGATAGTCAAAGACGAATGGTGAGCCCATTGCAGAGTCATATCTATGCCACGGTGAATAACATAAAAGCGATTTCGTAGAAAATGCTATTCGAATACGACGAGGTGTTGAGTTTTAGGGCTCTGTATTAAAGATAAAAGACTGAAGATCTTAATTAAAATCTGAGAACTAGCTTGTTATAGCCCTGTATATGAATAGCATCGATGAGTTCGATTGGGTTTATGTCAATGAGCCATATTTAGGGTGCAAGGAATGATGTGATGGTAAGACGAAGCTTGGAGGAAAATGAAGGTAATGAAGTAAGTGCAAATGTGAAGCGAGGATGGAAGGGAATGGTAGCGGTGTAGATAGGTATGGTGATTCGAAGGCATCGAAGGCAGGGATAAACACCATGTAGATGACAGAAAAGAATCCAAACCCAACTAATGAATGGATATATTGCTAAGGGATGAGAATTTTACCATCTAAAATGAGTAAAAGAGAAGCAAATAGCTTGATAATACTATGATAGAAGTGTCGAGATATATCCTTTTTTATATCAAGCTCTTGCAATGAATGTTACGATAAGATTGCTGCACAATAACGAATACTTCAAGAACGTCCTGCTTACACTTAAGTATTTTGCAGTCTGGCCAGTACTGTGTAGCATTGCTACGCGAGGCAGTATTTCTATGTGAATTAATAATGCTAGCCAATCATAGATATAAACTTCTGGTGGAAGGAAAGGAATACCCAGAAGGTCTAGCATCGGCAAACACTACTCGAAAAGTGTTGTGATTTGACCCTCATGAACAAGCAAATGAAAACCGAATTGTTCCTGACATCCGCAGGGTAATTCCGCTCCCACCAAATGTTTCGATTGGCCTCGATTTGAAACGACGTCTCTATTCCAGACGGATCGAGCCGTCGTGACCAAAGATGCGATCATGTGCCTCTTTCTTGCCGTTTCGTCATCCCAAGATGGTATCGTTCACAACACCACGGAAACAATAGTATGCCCTGGGTTTCAGTTACGGGTTCTAGAACACGAATAAAAGTTCCATATCTGCGACTCCCAAAATCACAACTACCTAGGCGTTGACCATTCCCTATTCTCGTTAATTCTTCCGCTGTTACATAAGAAGTCGAGGGCGGTGTACGCGAGCGGGATACCTTGAAGGGGCAAAGGTACTTCCCGTGAGGTAACCAGAAGTTCCTTAGGCGTATTTAAACTCTAGAACGTTGTAGCGTACAGGAACCCGGTTTGGTTAGGAGGTTAAGGTGATATCCGTCGATGGGTTGGGAGCTAGAATTGTGGCAAGTCGTTAACGATCGTGCTACCTGATTAAGTTTGACCGGTTACTGTACGCCCACATTAAGGGCACGGCCAGCCCACGTGGGAGAATAGCTATATGGTAATAGTGGAAGCGAATGAAAACGAGGGACAGGGTGAGACGGCTGAACTTGAGGTCAACGTGTTAGATCCCATGCTTATCCCCCACCATGTTATCAGTTGTCTCAGCGAGCCCCGATCGCGGTCCTGTTATCGTGGGATATGACATCTACACCTCGTATACCATGGGGTATACGCGTAAGTCGTCATCCGATCGGCATTGACGTTGAGTGATGATCAAGGATCAATATCACCACCACAAAAGATACTCCGATTGCAAGTTGTCAAAAACGCTGCGCTTGATCGCCAGTAACGTTCCCATTCGAGGTACATATGTTGCATCGGCCCGAAATGATCGGACCTGTCATCGTAGATACCCCATAAGGCTTCCCTGCTAGTGGAGAATGGACATTACTCAGGTATTTAGTGAACCACAGTTCTCAGGATCATCTAGATATATGCAACATCGGTTGACTTCTCCAAATGCAGTTCGGATGTTGTGGGTAGAAGCTGCATGTAATATATGTGGCACATATACCATGTAAGTTGACGCAACCAAGTGGATTCACAAATTCCAGAGTCTGATGGAGTAAATTGCAGGATTGGACATCCTGAAAGGACTGTATATGATTTGCGTTTCTCAAGTAAATTGAGGTTTGAACGCCAAGTGGATGATAGTGTAGCTGTTGAACTAAGCTAATTGATGATGAGACTTCTTGTGAATCGACTATTGAACTCATCCTTCGGCCTCAATCTCGTAGCTGTTCGATTTGTGCTTAGGTTCAAATTTGAAATCGGGATGGGCTGGCCCAAGGAACATTTCACTAATCTTGTTAGTAGATGAAAACGTTAGAAGAGGTTGATCCTCAGCTTACCTGATCTTAATCCAGTCCTTGTAGTTATCACTGCTCATCAAAGTCTCAAGATCGTCACGTCCCTTGTACGCAGGTGGGCGGTCTTGAATGTTTGGTGGCAGATGCTCCAAAAGACCAAGAGGCACATACCGGCAGGCAAAGCTTAACCATTCCAGCAGAAACCTTCGAGTTGTACCAACTCCGATTTCATCAGAACCCCATGCCTGAAGCCCATACTTGGCAAACTTTTCAACGTAACTTAGACGTTCGGTTGCCGACTTATCTAAGTACTGCTGTTTCTCGATTTCCTCGAAAATCCAGGGCTTGATAAGAGCCCCACGAGCCACCATGACAGAATCAACTTTAGCATTTTCGAGATGGTTATAGTAATCGACGTGGGAATAGCAGTCACCGTTGCCAATAAAATAGACTTTACCGTCATTTGCGAGATACCGAGAATCCGTTTCGTGGGACGTATCCATTCGTTCAGAGTGCGACTTCTTTAACCTGTTGATCAATGCAGAGCATTCTGAAATGTACTCCCAGTTCGCACTACGTGTGTATCGTTGCTGTTTGCTTCGGCCATGAAGAGTGATAGCGGCAATACCAGCAGCTCCTTTTCCTGAGTCAACAGCCTCGTATCCACCCATAACAAGTCTTTTGATGAGCTTCTCTGCCGTAGGCTGGCTGTCCTTTGTGCCCATTCGAATCTTGACTGTAATAGGGGTCTCGTTTGAAACGAAGTTCATGCCATGTAGAATGTTTTCCAATTTACTATGGCTGTCGAGGAGGGCTGATCCAGAACCTCCTTTGCATACGAGGTCGATTGGGCATCCGCAGTTCAAATCGATAGCACGTAGGTGTGGACAGAGAGCAGTTAATACTTCAACTGTCTTGGTTGCAAGCCATGGTTTGTTTGCAGCGATCTGAGCCCCAAATTTGAGATCCTTGGAACTATCATAGCCTTTGACCACTTCATTCTTTTCAAAGAAGTTGGGTGGTCTTGTCTCAGATTCATGTGCCTTCATCAATGCCCACTCACTCTTTTCACCCTGGATTAATGGAAGACCCATAGCCATTTCGGACCAGGTGACCTGAGCTCCAAGTTCGACACATAGTCGGCGGAATGGAAGATTGCCTTGGGTAGTAAGGGGTGCAAGGACCGGAGTTTCGGGGCCATAGTAGAGTCGACGCTTCTCAGACGGGAGAAAGGGTGGTTCGATATACTGAGCCCGGTTATCTTGTAGCTCGTCTGATTTAGCCGTGCCATCTTCCTGTTCTTTTCCGGCATCAGAAGTTTGAGACCTCTTTTCGCTCTCAATCTTTCTGTTAATCCACTGAAGATATGCATCTGATCTAGGTGTCTTGGTCTTCCGCTTAGATAGATCAATCTTTTCTTGTTTGCTCACAACGTTGACGACCCCGACCTCATCTTCAGCGTTATTCATTTGCTCTGCCTTGGCTTTGCGTTCCGGATCCTCGGTGAGAACAAGCTCCTTCCTACCATCTTCCAGTTCTCGCTCCTCAGAATGGCTACCAGCAAACCGACATTTCCATCCTATGTTGCACACTCCTCTCGACTCCCAAACAGGACAGATTCCCCCAAAGGTCGTGAGATCTTCCCGTTTACCGTCCTTCAGGTACTTGCGCAAATCGTGCCCCAATTTACATCTATCTCCAAACGAACATTCCTTTGGAGAAAATTCTGGACTCAATGCACGAGATGAACAAAGCTGGATTGCATCCCTGGAACTGCCAAAGGATCGACTTGTGTTCTGACCCTTGAATTTTTTCTTCTTCTCCTTGCCGGATTTGCGGTCACGATCATCTCGTCTATCCACCGAAGCTTCTGCAGCATCATCAACTTCTACACCACTCCTCCTGCTGCCCGTAGAATGCACAAGATATCTTTGAAGAATTAGTAAAAGAAACATTGTATCGAGTCACGTGAGACTCACTCAGCTTTCACTTGCGCGACACCTTTCTGCCTCGGGGGCGGTGCCATTGAACTGTCGTCCATACTGTCCAATTTCACGCGTTTGTTGGGGCTTGCCTGCTCGATATCGTCGCTGTTTGAAACATCCGGTCGATCGTTCCGTAGAATTTTCTCTGCCTGAGTGGTGGTGGAGTCTTGAGGCAGGATGGGCTGGGCTGGGTTGCCCGTGTCGATTTGTTCTGGTTCCATGGCTATAGGGCTTTGGTCACGTTTGACTTCACTCGGAATGGACGGGCGAAGTGAATATCAAAATTGCAAGAGTGAAGGTCAAATTGGGCCTAAAGCTGCTTCGCTAAAAATCGGAGTTGGTCCAAGCGTAAACAGAGGTGACGTAGATCGGTTTTCACCCAGGCTACAACAACTTACTTCCATCACCACTCTCGGTCATCTCTCCTTCACACAACTGCAGTGCTTCACCGAGACAACTGCAACGTCCTTCTATAAGGACCTCGTATAACTTTTCTTAAGTCGACTTCCACCTCCTCTCGATCAAAGCTACACCACACCCAGCCGACCCCGCCTGTTCCCAGAGGCTACACAACAAGACACGTAAACAAGATGACGCTCTATTACAGCCTCGTAAGTCCAACACTCCCATCACGATCATGTTCATGATCATCTATATCGAAGCCGATGGCAACAACGCAGGATGCGTGTTCTTCTGAGGCATATATTGCATCGACGTCATCGAGCGCACACGATCATTTCAACCAAACAAATGCAGACCAGAAGCTAACAATGCATTTCTTCCGCAGGTTTTCCTCCTTCTGGTGACGGAAATGGGAATCTTCATGGCATTGATTGTCCCACTGCCATTTACATGGCGCCGCAAGTTGTTTACTTTCATTTCCGAAAGCCCCATCATCGCCAAACTGCAATATGGAATGAAGGTAGGACACTCTCTGGCCCACGGCATAACTTCTTCTAACTCTTGGCTAGATCACCTTCATCTTCATCCTCATCTTGTTCATCGATAGCGTAAACCGTGTCTACCGCGTCCAGATCGAACTCGCTGCTTTCTCCGCAAAGGACAATGGCCGTGGAGGGTATGTATATTTCTGCGTCCCTTATACCTAATAATGTCCACTCGCTGACACATGATACAGAGCTGCCGTTCTCGGAGGATCTGAGCGTATGGAGGTCCAAGCCCGCAAGTTCTACTCTCAACGCAACATGTATCTCTGTGGCTTCACGCTCTTCCTTTCCTTGATTCTGAACCGAACCTACGTTATGATCCTCGATGTCCTCCGTCTCGAAGAGGAGGTTAAGGGCTTGAGGGGTGACCCAGCCGCCAAGAAGGGTTCCTCACTCCAGAATGCTGGCAACGCTGGTGAAATTGGCCGCCTCAGAGAGGAGCTTGCCGCCAAGGACCGCGACATTGCGAACTTGAAGAAGCAGGCTGAGGGTTTGACCAAAGAATACAACCGCATGGGTGATCAAGTCTCTGGTACCGACAACACCCCCAAGAAAGACCGATAAATGCAAACCACTCGTCGGGATGACCGGGCAGCAATTCCGACGCCCAAATCGGTTTGTTGGTGAACGACACCGGATTCAACAGCCAATATTTGATGACGTGACAGGATTACGGTGTTCACGCGGCGAAGGAAAGGGCGGTAACAAGCATGAGATTCTTAGATTCTTACGATACTATGTCAATGGTTGATGGGAAGGAAAAAGCGAGTACGAACAACTGGAGTTTGGAATTAGTTGCAGGCCATGCTTTTGGTTTCCGGCCTGTTCCATTCCAAAAATTAAATATGATTGTTGTTTGGTAAACCTTGTGTCTATACGCGTTACATGTGAAAGTAAGCTTCTCCAGGCGAGGCAGCTTCAAGAGGGGCAGGTTTAAGCGAGAATCTCCCGACTTCATCTATTCAACACAGCCTCGGTGTGAGCCACTTTAACTCTGTAAGTAAAACGTGGAATATCCTAAGGTATTCCCACCCCCAACAACCTCAACTGCATCCAATTAGTAATTATTGTAACATGGCAGAGACCAATCCAGCAATCCGGGCTGTTCCTGACTTTGTCAACTATCCTTCTCGAAAGCCCCTCCAAGTCAAATACGAAGCTCCCCCGCCCTTGAAGAACCCCGTCTTCCGGGGCCTTCCGCTTTATTATCTTTCAAATCTGTAAGTGCTTGAGCTCCAAGAAAGTAGCCATAGCTAAAATATCCAGTGTCGCGTCCGTGCCGTTTGTTCAGAACCTGCTATGGAACAATGCAGGTTTCGGAGGGCTTCGCAAACTCAAAGAGCTCGACCACATCGAAAACCGCTACGATCCTACTGTGATACCTACAAATAAGCTCGCACCAGAGTTGCCAGAGCCTCATCTAAGCGATTCAACCGTGGACTTTCGCGCCCCAACAAATGATGTTACTGGGCGGTTCTATACAGTAATGGATTATCATGAAGGTTACAAGACGGGAAAGTTTACACCGGCAGATGTAGTTGAGACCTTGCTGCCGATTATAAGGCGCGATGTGGAGAAGCCCACTACACACTCAGTTGCTTTCCTCGAAACTCAGGTGGAGCTTGTTAGGCTAGCTGCTAAGCAGTCAACAGAGCGGTATAAAGCGGGGAAATACCTAGGGATACTAGATGGAGTTCCATTTGCGATCAAAGATGAATATGATCTAAGTGATTATGGGCGATGCGAGGGTTCTAACGTGGATTTCAAGCACAAAGACAACGTAACGAGTTGGTGTGTCAGGATGGTACAAAACGAAGGCGCAGTTTTACTGGGCAAGACAAATATGCATGAGTTAGGTTTGGGTAAGTGACTTCTAATCAAGTGCATACTTTGGAGACATTCATAGGATTAACAAGCTCTAGATACCACGAATAACAACCCCGTTCATGGCACCCCTTTGAACCCTCATAACCCACACTACTACACTGGAGGATCATCGGGTGGGTCGGGGTATGTCGTTGGGGCAGGTATCGTCCCTTTCGCACTCGGCTCAGATGGCGGTGGTTCTATCCGGATTCCCTCCCAGTATTGCGGCGTCTATGGACTCAAACCTTCGCATGGTCGGGTATCCATTTCGCCTTCCTACAATGCAGCAACAAGCACCGTAGTTCAAGGGCCTTTGGCAGCAAATATGGCTGACTTGGAAGTTGCTTACCGAATCGTAGCAACCCCTGATCCATCGCACCCTACATCAAGTCTTTTTCCGCCACCAAAACGACTAACCGCGCCTCGCAAGAAAGTTCTAGGAATTTACAAGGAGTGGTGGGATCGTGCGGACCCCTCCGTGAAAGCAGCAAGCGACAAAGCTGTCGCGTACTTAAAGTCCACTCTTGGCTACGAGGTTGTTGACATTACTATACCTTTCATTACCGAAGGCCAACTAGCTCATGCGATGACAATCCTCTCAGAAGCAGCGACCGCTGTTCCCGACGTATCTCAACTTGCCTCTGCCAATAAGATTCTCCTCAAAGTCGGTTCCCAAACACCTTCTACAGACCTACTACTGGCGCAGAGACTTCGTAATGTAATAATGCAGCACCTTGCCCACCTCTTTCAAACTTACCCTGGTCTCATTATTATTACCCCTACGACGCCCTGCGCTGGTTCCCACATTTCCGGCGGTAAAGGAGACCTCGAGTATGGTATCACCGATGGCAATATGCAAATCAGGAGTATGGAGTACGTATGGCTCGCAAATTTCACAGGTATCCCATGCATCACATTCCCCATAGGATATGCGGATCCAGTGGAGGGTGATGGAAAAATTCCTATAGGATTAAGTGGTAATGGGGAATGGGGAAGCGAAGATACCCTTATCGAATTTGGCTACGATGGAGAAAGGTGGCTAAATGAGGGCCTTGAGGGTGGAAGAAAGCGGCCGGAGGCTTGGGTAGATGTGCTCAAAGCGAAGGAAGCTTCATAGGTGGGTTTTCAGAGCGTCGGTTTCGTGGAACTAAGTGTATTTTTCCAGAAGTCGGTGATCAAAGAAAATGCACTCCCTTTTCAAGAAACCTATTACCATATGCCGTATCTACCTAATACTGCTGAGTCAATATCAATATTCGACCAACCTCAACATCACCAAAATATTTGATGTCCTCGTTTGGTACATACCCCTCGCTACCACTATCAGAGCCCTTCTACCAACGGTAGCAGTGACTCAATCACCACTCTAACACGCTCTGATACGCTCTGACTTCTAGAATATACTATAAAAGCATTTCTCTCTAACACACATAAACCCATCACAGAACAAAAAACATCCCCAAAGTCCATTTCACAAAGTAACTCAAAAACCAAACCAGCACCAAAAACACCTTTAAAAAAATGCCTTCTCAATCCAAAAACACTAGAAGTCGATCGACTCCTAAATACACCACCACCGAAGATTTCCTAGCCGAAGGCTGCATCCACCATGATGACGACTGCCACTGCCACTGCCATGACGAAGAATGCGCCATCTGTCTAGAAGCCATAGCCCCCGAAACCCACACCCTCCAAATCAAATCCTGCAAACACGTTTTCCATGAGAAGTGTTTAAAGGACTGGTTACAAAGCCAACAGAAACGCGAAAAAACATGTCCCTGTTGTCGCGCTATCCTAGTCATCGACGAGGACTACTGGACCTGGCAAGAATGGCGAGATTTTATACATATTGAAGGGGGTCTTGGGGTTTCATTTCCTAGGCAGGTTCGCCATCAAGCTCGCAATCAAGCTGGCACACAGGCTCGCGTGCAGGTTGGTAATGAGCCAGAAAGTCGAAGCGTTTTTGAAATACCAGGTGCGCGAGAGATGGAGCGCCAGATCATGGCGGATGTTGAGCGCGGACTTGGGTTGATGTATGATGAAGCTACTCGGGCAGGGGTTTCTGCGCAACAGATGATATGGGTGGAGGAGAGTGTTACGAGGACTGTTGCGAGGGCTAGGACGGTTGAGAGTAGGAGGAGGGAGGTGGTTGTTTTGGAGGATCCGTTTGCTGGGAGGAGCTGAATAGGTTGTTGAACTATCTACGTATACGGAGGTGGGTTTGAAAAGTATTCGGGCACTCTTTTTTATAATACTATTTAGTTAGGAGGGTTAGGTTCTTCATGGAAGAGACTTTGGACGCCTTCTGCCTCCTGATGTTGAGGGCTTTGCGCATGTTGGCTTAGAGGTGCTATAGAAAGCCTTTTATTCGTGTTCATCTACTTCTTTTATAATACCGCTTAGTTATAAGAATAAAGTCTGCTAAGTAACCAGCTTCAGGCACCTCCTACCTCCTTATATCAATTACCTACCTAGGTAGATACTTTTAAAAAGCAGCTCTATACATCTACCTAATATCAACCCTCCAACAACACTCTACAGATCCAAACACTAACAATCATAACATTCCTTAATCCCTTTAGTATCATGTTTAGGTTTATTCTGCATATACATAGGTGGAGGGGCGTATAGATAGCTTCAAAAATCGCAGTTCTCTACTATAGTTAATCCGCTTGCTATCCTTTCCTTCTACAGGAAGACCAAAGGAGACAAGACAAGCTCTTATAAGCCCCTAGCGATTTCTTATTCTCACTGAGCTGGCTTTGATCTTTTACCACTTACCTCAAAACTAACCACCCCCGTTACCACACTTTCATCCAGTCTAGTTAAACCAACCAAACAACTAGCCAAACGACTGACCAAAAAACTACCCCAAACCCTCCTAAACAACTGCTGCACCTACCTCCCAACCGGCCACTCCGACTGCAGCTGTCCCACTTGCCTCGACCCGTTAACCACCCAACCGCCCGTCCTCCAAATCAACACCTGCAAACACGCTTTCCACACAACATGTCTCGAAAACTGGTTATCATCGCAATCCGGGCGTGAGAAAACCTGTCCCTATTGTCGGGGGGTGTTGATTGTGGATGCGGATTACGGGGTTTGGGAGGATGAGAGGCAGGAGGAAGGGGGGTTGGTGATGCGGTTGTTGATGCGGTCGTTGATGAGATTGGCGATGAGATTGCTGAGAGAATTGCTGATGCGGTTGCTGAGAGGATTGAAGGGCATGTTGGGAGGGTTTATAGGGGGCTTGCTGGGTATCCTGATAGGATTGATAGGGTTGTTCAGGAGGTTGAGGAGGGTGTTGATTGGCTTGTTGATAGGATCGTTAATGGACTTGCTGATAGGATTACTGATAGAGTTCCTGAGAGGGTTGGGGAGGCTGCGAGGAGGTTGGAAAGATGGGTGGTTTGACTTGGGTCTTAATCGCGATTACGGGTGGTTTATTTTGGAGTTGGTAAAGTGGAGCGTTTTCTATTCGACGAATCTTTACTTGCATTTTGATTACGGTTTTTCTTTTCCTGAATTGGGAGGCGTTAAGGGTTGTGTTTCCCTTGGCTGTCTGAACCGCGATTACAGATTTCTTGTTTGCTACAGAGCGCCAAGCGGAGTGTGTTCTATTCAACACATAGAACGAAGTTTAATTTGTATCTTGATTAGGGGTTTAGGGAATTCATGATCTGAAAACATATGAAACGACTTATCGTAACGGATGGCCATCCGTAATATCCCCGTATTGGTAATCCGGATACTCCCCAAAACAAGCATACTCATAATCCGCAATCTCAATCTGCTTCTGCTGGATCTTGAAAAACGTCTCTATTTCACACCATCCGTCGTCTCGTTGTCCACACTCTTCGTGACTTCGCCCTAGTGGTATGGTGCGTTGGTTTAAGATGAAGTGGACGTAGCTGGTAGGTGGGCCTTCGAAATAGACGTGAGGATCGCTGCGGTTTGAGTTGACTGGTGAGGGCGCCTTGATGACTTCGATGTCGAGTCTTCCTGCGAATGGTTCTATGTGACTTAGGATGAATTCGCGATCGACAATGCGTGTGAATGGTAAGGTTTGGTTGAACTGAGTGAGGCCGAATGCTGTCAAGATCGATACGATATTTGCATCGTGGCTAAAGTCCAAGTTGAGTGTTTGATGCGTTGGGAATGTGACGGTGTTGTTGTCGAGTGTGACGTTGATTTGTGCGGCAGGTGAGGTGATGACATGGTGTTGCATCCTGGCTAACACCTCTTGTACATATCCTGGGATTTATTAGTAGATGCAGGCATTCTATGATATCTGGTGCTGTACCTATACCAATAGCTCTGCCGACAGGCGATTGGAAACCAAAGGCGCCCGAAAAGGCAATGTCTAGGCTGTATTCGAAGCCTTCCCATTCTTCGTATGTGAAGAGTCCACACCATGGTGAGTAGCCAAGGCCAATGGTCTCGTACGAGCACAAAGCTTGCGCGTTATCTATTCGGTCAGTCTGGATATCAAGATGAAAGCTCAGGAATGGTCTTACATGTGTCATCTATAGTCCAGTCTAAGTCTCCATGAATCATGCTTTTCAGACGTTTATGAGCATCAGCCAAATACTTGTTCGCCCACAGAGCCGTAGCTGAGAGGTCTGGATTAGCCAGTAGGATAGATAGGATAGGTCTATGATAGCTCACCATTATATGCTACTCCCCATCCTGAATTTGCACATTGCTTGTATCCAGCCATGCTATTGTTGAACCTGTCTTCTTCAATCAGCAACTCAAGGGTAGCGTTCTGGACCCACCCAAGTCCAAAGAATCCGGCCAGGAAATACTCGGCAGATTCGAGCATACGCCTCTGAGTAGTTGATCGAGCGATGATTTTAGACCCATTGTTTGGATACAAGTGTCCGTATTGATAGTAATGAAGGATCCCAGAATTGAATAGCCTATGAGACGTTATTAAAAGCCACCGTCAATGAAAACGCGCTATTAGTGGCCTAGGTAACTTTCTGGTAGGGAAACAGACGAAAACTGTCATATATGTGATAAAAACGCTTACTCTTGCTTCCCATTCGGAACGAGGATTTCAGCTCCCAGTGCAAATTTCCAGTTGTTCAAGAACGAGAGGGCACCGCTGGTATTGAACTTTCCCTTGGCATTCATTATCTTTTTACCAAGCGTCCTTTCGGCTGCTCGTCCATTGGCTTCTGGATACCTGCTCCCGTGCCGAGAGACCATATTCAACCACGTGACATTAGATCCAAATGGAACGGGGTATTCATCAACGCCAAAGCCACGTGGGTTGGGGAAATATGGGCTGAGGTTTCCAAGGCTTTGGAAGATGTTTCTGTTCTCATTGTTTCCAGGTATGGGCATCTGAGTCTCTAGCGGAGTGTTGGGGATATATGATACTCCGGCAAAGGGAGCAGCATTCGTTTGAGCAAGCCAGGGGGCATCTCCAGTCTCAGTAGGACCTGGTTAAAGGATTAATAACTGTGGACCAAGGTGAAAGAGTTGAACATGCCAGCAAACCATCCTATCGTCGTGTCGAAATAGTCAGGGACTTTTGATGACGTAGGGGTGGGAGTGGGAGTAGCTAGTCCATTTGTAAGTATATATTTGAAACCCTGATGGACTTCATCTAAGGATCCTACCCGTGGAAAGGTCATGCTGTTGTTGATATGGTTGTTGGTCCCCGTACGTGTGTCCCCCTGGTGGTGGTAAGAGATGGATGTGAATGAATGCAGAATGACAACAACAAACCAGGCGTGGATGAACCAAGGGAGCTCAATAGCTGAAGAGATAGGCGAAGTATGCCTAGCATCTTGGTGGCCAATTAGAGGGTGCAAGGCAAAGGTATGCGGTGCTCTAGAGGGTGAATCTAGAACTTCCCCAGACGAAGCGGATGGAGAAAGGAAGAAGACAGCTTGGAGGTCCTAGCGCAGGGCGAAGTGATGATGCGACCCTGGATCGGCTACCTACCGTCTATCGTCACTCGACCATCAGAAGGCATGAATTTATCTAGGTATCGTCGCCTAGCCAGCAGGGTGCTCGTGACGCCGAGCCGTGAAGGGTCGCGACGAGAGTTGCAACACCACAACACCACAACACCACACCTATATTGATGAGGCTCTTTCATCCTCTCCCGTTTTATTTCGCTTCGACATGAACAGCCGTTCTGTTCCTTCGATTGCAGATGGCTTCCGTAACTCGCATCAGGACTCTCTACAGTCCAAGCGTCCCCGAATTTAGAGAGCTCCATGACTCGTGCTTTTTATTTGAAGCTTAACGCGGTCTCATGTAGTGTTTACGCCCACGCCAGCCAGTCTTGCACCGCAGCAACGCCCCTGGCCAAACATCGTCGCTTGCTCATCTCGAACTCATCTCCAGTCCTCGCTCTGTACATAGATGCACCTCCATCATGGCGAAACGTAAGAACAGATCCAGTGCCACGTCCGACGCCGGCTCAGATCGGAACCTCGGGGAAAGCACCAACCTCCGCAACACAAACGTCCTCGCGAGCACGAACCTACAGGAGAGCACCACCACCGACTTCAAAGAGAGCAAAAACCCACGAGACAGCCTCAACGTCGACGACAGCGACGAGCTACGAGAACCCCGCCAGCTTCGAAGAAAGCGATCGCGCTTGACATCGCCCTCTCAAGATGGCTCCTTTGCCTTGGATTCAGCCTTTAGCGAGACCACCCCCGATCCCCTGCCCCAGCTAGGAGACACTACACGCGACCAGTATACAGAGAGCAGGCCTGCCAACTTGTTCGTCGAATGTTGCGCAACTTTCGAGGGCAATCGCTTCGAATGCGCTCAATCCAAAACCCTCATTGCGCCCACCACGAACAGATACGATATAATTGAAGTTTTGGAGACATGCGAAGAGGAGTGCCAACGATGGTCGCTATCCAAGCATCTGAGCTGTTTCACCACATCCATAGACGCTGAAATCGTCAGGGTCCAGGGTCCTGACTTCAAGAAGAAAACGCTGGCTACCTTCGACCTGATGGACCGTGAAAGGAATGACGAAGCCATCTCCGCCATGGTTGCCTATATCAAAAGCTACAAGCTCTCCACAACACCGGGATATCTCAAGCTTTGTTTGACTGCGAAATATGCCCGCGTCGAGGAGAGTCATATCCGCCAAGATGATGTAGATCGTTCGAGGAAGCTCCGCGATGATTTCAACAATGTTTTCCAATGCAAGGAGCAAACTTGTCTAAACTATAACCGACACCCTTGCATACGATTCGAGGGCAAGCATATCAGACTCGGGCCGCAGCAGTTGGGAGAATGGGCACAAACTCATAAGAGAAAGAACAAGACCATTGCAACCATGCTTCTAGATCTTCTAATACGGCACGTCGAGCATAAATCTGAAAAGAATCCTGGGGCAATCGAGAAGGATAACATTCTGAAAGCCATTGCTCAGATGCCATCCTTTTACCAATTTATCCCTCAAGCTGACTATGGATCCCACCGACCGCCGCCATATCAATACCCTGGACAACTTCCAGAATTCCTAAGCTATTACCAATAGCTTTCGCCATTCTTTACGACCTCTTTTGCTCCCATTCTTATTTAAGAGCTAGAGGCAACTTTGCATACTTTCATTTTATTCAAATTCATTTTGCTAGATCAACAGCATATACCTTTCCGAGAAATCCGGAAAGTTAAAGATCTGATACCCATTGATTTGCACTTGTCAATACCCAAAGCAATTTACCAACTACATTCATTCGCCTACACCAATGAACACATTCCTTATATTTTCCTTTTTATTTTATTTCTATAGAAATCCTTCATCTATATATTTTGCATCTGCATCCCCTCATTAGATCAGCGGCACACGCATTCAGCATTCAGCATTTCAGGAGACTAGCATGAACGGTGCATCGGATATTACGATTGGCATGGAACGTGGGATAGGATGTATCTTAGGCTTCTACTGATAGAATCGAACCTAACGGACTTGATAGTCCCGCTAATGTTTACTACAGTCTCTATTTTGGCAAAGGAGATGTACGACGTCTAAACGAGCAGCAGAGTTCATGCACGCCCAAATCTCCAAAATTTGAATGACACAGTTCCCAGGTCCTCTATTGTACTCCAGATTGAGTTTGGTTTGCTCAACCCCTGCATCCGTATGCACACTTAGCTTCTCAATCAAGGTTTTTCATTTCGCAAAGCGACACAAGTAGTACAGGTACAACATGGTTTTTATATGAATGTTCCACAATTGAGGGGTGTCAAAGATGCAATCTCTCCATTGTATATCAGCACTGCTATTTTCTAGTCTCTAATCTCAGTTACAAGTATCTGAATATCCATCTCTACAACTTCGACTTCGAATACCATATATACAGCAAACAAACCACCAAGTATATTCCCTCCCAAATCCACACCTCTCACAATCACAAAAGAACCGCAACATACAACCCCCTGTACGACAACCCCTCCCACCAACCAGCCATCAGAAACGTCCAAACGCCAAAATATCACTGACTAACCTTCTCCCGTATCTACCATCCACGAAACCAAACCTAAAAACCACAATACCATTATCGCGTTCCATGGACCTTGCTGTTTCGGGGGGAGATGAAGAGGTAAGTACGACGTGCTGGGAGGATAGTAGGAAGGACTCGTACGACAGGAACTTACCTACAGTACCTACCAACTTACTTATATTGGAATCTCCAGGACATTCATAATTTCAATCAAGACTTATAAAGGACATACAGAGTTATCATATTTCGAAACTTATCATTTCTCATAAACCCACAATCCCAAATTGAGAGAAACGTTAACAACAAACAAACCATCCATCCACTCACCCACGCACCAACAATGACCCAACCACCTCACTTCTCATACCTCTCATTTCTCCTCCTCCTTCTAACAACACTCATACCACAAACAACCGCAACAACACAACCCCATCACAACCATCGCCTCTTCACCCTCCAAGTCTCCCAACCCTACATCGGATACCCCCTATATATAAACCTCACAAACTACGGATTAAACTTCAACGCCACAACCGGAGAAAGTTACGTTTCGCTCCTACATCCCTATGACCAAGTCCCTGTATTCTACGTCGACGATACAGGGTGTGCTTATATGGTATATCTCCCCTCCCCTTTCCATTCACCCCCACACCAAACAATCCAACAACGAATAAACACACGAATACTAACTCACACGCCAATAGGCAACAACAATCCCCCCAACCCCCCTCTACATCAACACAGCTACCGGCTCTCTTTTTCGTCTCCTCTCAAATACCACCACACCCCCACCCTCCGCCATCAAAACCGGATTCCTCCATCTAGGATCAAACCCGCAAGGTCTAGTCCTCCAACACAACGCCTTCGGTATCGCGAGTCCCGCCCCCGCTATCTTCGCTTGGAGGGAAACATACGGGACGTGGGAGATATGTCGGGGAGTTGGGGGTGGGGTAGGGGGAAATGGGACGGCTGGGACGGGTAGGGGAGAGAGGTTCGGGGTGTTTGTTAAGCCGTTTTCGTTTGTGGGTGTGGATTTGGGGGCGTGTGTGGGGTTGTATCTTGCTGCTTTGGATGTTTAGGTTCGGGAGAGGGGAGGGGAGATGGGGAGGGAGGGAAGGGTGGATGGATGGATGGATGGATGGTGGATATAAGTACCTAATTAACGTCGTTGAATTCCTAGACTAATGCACAATTTCTACCTAATTAGCCCTACTCAATCCATTACCCATTACCCACCTCTCACCTCTCTTCTCACATCCCATCCTCACAAATACCTACTACCCACACCCGACGTTCCAATCTCCTCAGAACTCCAAGACCCCTCATGAGACTCAAACCCCCTAGTCTCACGATTCTCCTCACTCTCATTACTGCTAGTCGCCATCGCCGTCTTGGTAGTGAAGCTTCTACTACCCCCATGGACGAGCGAAGACACCACATTAGCGAGCGGTTTACCGCGGTATAAACGCTCAATGTCGCGTTTGATGTGGTCGAGGTCCCAGTCGGGGTTTAGGCGGGTGGGAGGTGGATTGAAGACGCCTTTTCCGGTGCCGTCGTAGTGGAGTTTCCATGCTGGTGGTGTATTAGTTTGGTTTGGGTTTTAGGGAAGGGGAGGGGAAGAGAAGGGGAACTCACTTGTCGGATCAAAAGTCAACCAACTCCAACTATCATTCAAATAACAACGTTCCGTTCCCACCGTAATATACTTACAAAGACCCATTGCACCAGGTGCACGACGGAGATTCTTCAATCCAGCACATAACTTGACCATGCAAGTGATGAACGTGAGGGCGATTTCGCGACCTAGACATTCGTGCGGTCCATGGCCGAAGTGCACGTAAGCTGATTTGTCGCGGCCCAGTTGGAAGGTGGAGGCGTTTTGGACGGTTGCTTGGTCTTTACCTGCCGGACCCTGGGTTGGAAGAGTATACTTAGTATATATACTTGACGTGCTAAACGTGATAAGGGTGGATAGTTGAACTTACGAAGAGACAAACGATTGGGTCACCAGGATGGAAGGTATGACCATCGATAGTAGTTTCCTTCTTGCAGATACGGAGATTTCGTTGCGTACTTGTCATTCTTTGGGCCTCGAGTACGTATTCACGAATCCGCTGGTCGGCTTTGGGATTATCTTGAGCGGCGAGTTCTTGGACTTCAGTCCAATGTTGTTGGTTTTCTGGCTCCAGGAAGAATTTCATGATTTCAGTGAACTAGATAAAGTGTGTCAGTGATTTGCTTGTAAGGTAAGAAGGGAGTCGAAGATGAAAAGATCTAACGTACAGCACCAGATACAACTCCGACTCCAGCCAGGGCTGTTAGCCACATGATGTCTGCAGTCTCTGCCTCTGTCTTTCCAGCTACTAGAAGCTCCTTAACAACTTGACGGCCATACCAGCGAAGTGAACCTGTCTTTTCTCGATTCGGTCGACTGGCTCGCTTAGAGAATAGCCAGCCAAAGAGGCCCTTTGCTTTTGCTTCGAGAGATACGCTTTTGACGATTTCCAGTGTAGTGTCAGTTAGAATGTTTGCAGACTCTTGTGCCCATGCCCTTCGTCGCCAGGCCATACCAGGGTCATTGTTGTTGAAACCCCATATACGAACATTGAGAAGATGTTTATACATCTCTGAAATAGTCAGGGAGCCGTATGGGTTGTCGTATGTCTTGAGGTCAAGAGAGAAAAGGTCCGATACCATATGGGCATTAACCGGAATAGCCACACTAAGGTCATGTTAGTTCTTTGTACGCATATGAGACAAAGGCACCAATACATACTCTCTGAGAATGTCAATTTGCTTCGTCTGGCCTCCGATTCCAAATTCTTCCGCAGTCAAGTACTTCTTCGCCATATCCATGATGCTCTCTGAAAGCAATTTTGTGAAGCCCTCTGGTCCGTAGAGAAGGTCTCCAACCAGGTTACGCTGAACAGTGTTGGCTGCCTGGTCACCACCCAGCATGTAGGTTGAATAGTCCTTTTTCCCGGGGAACATATCATTCAAAGGTTCGGCCCAAGGTACGACGAAGGTCAGCTGATCCGCAAGGACCTTCTTGATGGTGTCCTTTGATGTGAGGACCGTTGGGATTGGAGGTCTCTTCGGATTATTACCTGTATAAAGTTGAAGAGTTCCAATCTCTTTTGCAATCTCCTCATTCTTGGCTTTTGTAAAGAAGGGTTGCATTACGTGCAATGAATTGTACGGGAACCAACCGGGAAATGCGCGCTGTATGAGCTTGTAGAACATAGATCCACCAAGACTATTTTTCATGTTAGTTATGAAATTCTCACATATCACTTAAGTAGAGCTACTCTAGGAGAAGTAACTCACGTTTTGTAATCCTGGGCGACTTCGGTGATTCCCCAGTTAGTCAAGCTACTGGCAGTGTAATCCAAAGTTAAGAATCGATCAGAGCGAACTAGAGTGACTGCATCGGAAAACACAGCTCTACCAACAGTATATGGAGGACATCCCTAAGGCATAAATTAGCATTGGTATTCTTCATGTCTGTAATTCGAAAGCAGAACTTACTCCACAGCCGGGATTCATATCGGGCTTGCCTTCCTCAACAAATAAGCCAGGATACAACTCAACCATGTCTGGATGATCGTATAGAGATCGCAAGATGTCGGCTATTTTAGGATCCGGGTTGATATCTTCCATTGTCTCGTGACGCTTAAGACCAAAGAAGTCACGGAACTCATTCAAGGATGCCATTTGCCTACATTATGTTAGCTCCAGCCTAGCTAGTAACTGGTAACATCAAAATACTTACCATTTCCGAGCCTGTAGAATTCCAAGAATCTCCACTACACGCATGGCTTTGGGAATCATCTTCGCACCGAAAAGCCCTAAGAATCATAGTGTCAGCAAGTTCAATCGACTCAGGAGTAAGACCACTGACCTGCAGGATCCTCCATACTAGACCTCAATATCTCTACCATCTCCGCATCATCAAATCGCCCATTTGCATCCCTCTTCAGGTTTGCGAAGTTTCGCTCCTTTGGTTGATCTGGGATATCTTTCTCGTATTTGAGAAGTCCCGTCAGAAGCTCCTTCGGGCTGAGTTCATGGAGTGGTTTCTTGACGTCCTTGAATACTACATCAGAGAGGAAGTCGTTCAACCACTTCTCATCGCGTTGAGAGATGATTGGGTGGAAGCGATAGAGGAGGTTGAATTCCGCGGAGACTTGATTGCCAATACCACTACAATGGTCAAGTTAGACGGATAACTAATTAGAATTCAGGAAAACAAACCGGGGGGCTCCATTTCCATCAAAATGCTTGTCAATGGCGACACGAGGATCGAGAGTCCAAGATGTATCAGAATGGTGAGCGTTGGTAAGTCCTCGAAGATAGTCATGCAATGATATGTTGACATATAAACCGCCCACAATCCTACAAAATAAGTCAGCACAGTCAACTTGAGTTAGTGAAGGTTGATTACAGTCGAGTAGTCTGGAATAGATCTTCGTCCAACTTCTTCTCGGCCGCTTCAAGCTCATCCTTATCCAACGAATCCTTGTCGGGTTCAGGGAAGCGATTGCCTTCATTGATTTTGAATAGAATATCCGCAACATAATTGTGAAAGCGGTTATACATAACCAGCATGACGTTCACACCAGGTGGTTGGGCTAGCAAGCGTCGTTCGTGGAAGGTATCGGGCCACAACAACCCACGTTTCATCGTACGGACCTTTTCTTGTTCCTCGCGAGAAGAACCATAGAGTGGTGCAAGATCAAGGTATGAAGATGAATCGGATATGTTGGGATCTTTGCGATTTGTCCTAAAGATATCTGGAATATTTAATATAGCTGAATGCTTATGCTGGATGGGGGAAGCTTACCATGGATAATGATAGTGGCATGATAAAACAGCATACTGCTTATTCCTGCCGGGTTCGTTTTGAACTCTCCTTCCTCGCGGGCCATGAGCACTGCAAAGTCAGTGAATGTCAATGTATCAATAGAGCTACTCACGATCAAAGAGAAGTCCGGGATCTGGCTTGACTGCATGTAGCTTCTTTTCAGACTTGCATGACTTGGCATATGGTGTGCCAGCCTTGCCTAAGTCCGGCTGGAGGACATTCTGGAGATTGTTAGATCTCATCAGAGACTGCTTTGTGAACTGTACGTACATTGTAACTGCCATCAGCGGTCCTGTATTGAAACTTATCGCCCATATAGCTCAACGGAGGATGCTGAAGACTATCCCATAGCCCATCGATCATCGTGTTAGTGAGCTTGTGCCTTGTCTTCGATGTCTCTGGTAAAGCTGCCGCTATTGCGATCAATCTCTCCATCTGTATCATATGTGAGAAATATGCAAGCTCATCTCGGAGGGTTACCATACAGTCATCTTCTTGTCATCTACCGGCTTTCCCTTCTCGCCGACCACTTCCAACAAAGTCTGTACAGTTGAGATGAGCTTGCCATTTTTCACTAGAGCCTTGAAATCTTCAAGAAGGCCTGTCTCCTTCTTTGGTGGATCTGCATAGGACTCTCCTCCCTGGTATTTCTCTTCTTCGACTGTTTTGGGTAGAGAATTTGCTCGCCAGTTGTAAAGCAGATACAGAAGAGCTCCTGCTCCTGCCGCAGCTCCAGCCTGCACTGTCCGTTCATCCATGTTTGGTAGTACCATTTGGACGAATATTGCAATGAACAAAAAGACGGAGGAAAGGAAAATCAGAGAGGAAAAGAAGAACGGTATAGGTAGGTTATATCAGAGAGATAGGGGGTGTTCCCCAGACCTTAGGAGTAATGCACCTTTTGGCGATCCTGCTTCCCGGGCACGCCGACGAAAACTAGTGTCAGACATGTTTCTTTATCATTTTGACTGCCGTGAAAGGCTCAGCTCCACTCTGTGCGCCAACAGCAGCAAATGAAGTGGTGGATATTTGCATTCCTTCTTTGAGGATGTTAATCACGTACATCAAACCTGATGTACAGCTCGGATTCCGTTTGTGGAACGTAGTGGCATCCTTGTGCGTCGCTGAAAAGTCGCTCGCTACGTGTGGTGGCTTGTTGCGGGGTAGCTGAGTGTTACCTTTGCGGAGTTCAGCTTCTATATTCACACCTCTCAGGGTGTTGTGAACGGTGTTTATGTAGATTGATGCATTGCGGCCAGATGATCTGCTGCATGGAGTGAACGACAGTAGACGTTCGGAGTCTTGCCGAACCCGTAATAGGCTGTGAGCTTGTAGCTCGATTGGGCGCCTCCGAACGCTTCTGGTAAAGTCAAGCCATGGCGATAACTCCAAAGACAGGGGCCAGGCAACCGGAAACCGAATGGAAAAAGCAGAAGATGAAGTCTGGTCTCGGCGCTATCTCTTTGGCTGCAATAGTGAGCGGATCGGCCCTCCTTCCGCGCAGCGATCCTGCTCTCCGTGTCTGCAGCAGTCTTTAGCACAGGCACTCATGTGGCTCGGTGGCTTTTAATGAGATAAACACCTTGGCATGCTCTCCAGCCCGCCTCATCATGATACGAGTGCACCTGTATCAACCAACCCATTGATGTTGAGGTGGTTGGGAATGGCTCCAGCGCGGTTGGTCACACCTCCACAAATCACATCTCCACAAATCACACCTCCACAAACACACTGTGCCAGTCGTGATGCAGCGGTACGCGAAGCTGCACGAACCCGCCCAATGAACCCTCTCATGCAAGTGTTGAAAGGCCGAGAGCTGAGGGGTGTCTGACGAAGGTGTCTTATTGATCGCTGGCTTGCGGAGAATCGGAGGCTTCTTCAGCTCTCACGGCGTTCTTGGTGTAAGAGAGGCCTTGCTTTCCAGCGGCAGTGCTTCCACATTGCAACACCCTCCATACATCTATGAACACGAGTATGAGAATCTCTGCTCTCTGCACATCTTTGAAGTACCTTTTCCGGAACTCTTTTGACGTGGCCAATTCGTGACACTTTTACCTTTGCCAGCATCCAACCCTCCTAGTTCTATCATCCATTCGCAGCCCCTGAGGCATTGGGAAACAGAAGATGGACGAGAACATTTCTTCAACGGCTCAGGGGGAAAGAGTCCCCAATCGCCTCGTTCTTTGCTTCGATGGCACTGGGAACAAATTTCTGGGTAACGAAGCTGATACGAACATTGTCAAAATCTATCAGCTTCTTAGCCGTGACGCTCCTAATCAATTCCACTATTATCAGCGTCAGTCTGTTCCTGGTGCTTTTGCTATGCTTTGACTAACAAAATACAGCGGGAATTGGTACCTATGTTGAGCACCAAGGGTCCAATTCTTCAACTGGGAACCTCTGGACTCGTTTTAAATCGAAGGTCATAACTGCAGTCGATCAGGGAGTGGGTACATCCTTCGTGCACCACGTTCTCGCTGGATATCGCTTCATCATGAGGTACTACACCGAAGGAGATCAGATCTACATCTTCGGCTTCTCACGTGGAGCATACACTGCACGCTTCTTATCCGAAATGCTGTTTAGTGTCGGATTGCTCTCGCGTGGAAACGAGGAGATGGTGCGATTTGCTTGGGATACCTTTAGCGATTATCAAAGGGCTAAAGGAAATGTCCCGCAAACGAAGGCCGATAAGGAAAGGGCAGTATACATGGAAAAGTTCAAGAAGACCTTTTGTCGGCCTGCCGTCGTGGTTTACTTCCTTGGCCTATTTGATTGTGTCAACAGCGTTGGCACATTTGATATTCCGTTTGGCGCAAAGAACTATGAGGTCATTGCACAACCACCTGCCAGGTACATACGACACGCCATATCGATCCATGAGCGTCGACTTAAGTTTAAACCGGCGCTGTTCGATATGGACGAGGAAGTTGCGAAACAGTACTTGTGCGATATCAAGGAGGTTTGGTTTGCCGGAAACCATGCAGATGTTGGCGGTGGTTGGCCGCTCCAGAGAGATCAAAGGCACTTGTTGTCAGATACACCGCTAGAGTGGATGCTTCAAGAACTTGATAGCCTGCCCCCAGAAGGCAAGTTAGCATTTGGCGGTCGACCAATTATTGACGATAATCCTCGTACGGCTGGGTATGGGACTTGGTTGTTTGGCTTGGTGCGTCGTAAGAGGCGTTCGAACCATGAGATACGCGTACGGACAAACCAGCCGCATGATATGCTTGCCTTTGGAGGCGGAGTGTCTTGGTTTGCAACCTTAACCTGGTGGATACTAGGTCAGTACAATGTCTTTAGTTTACCTATTCCATGCTGATAAAGTGTAGAAATCCTCCCCATATTCTCGCGCCTTGAACTCGAAGAAGGGAAATGGGTTCCTCGACACCTTCCGCCGAATAATGGAGCCCGGAGGGATATCCCCAGCAATGCTGTGATCCACCCAACAGTTCAAGCCATGTATCACGCCGGTGTCCTATCTCTTGAGCAGATGCCCGTGTTAGGGGGAACAGACCCCCCAAGTCTTCGTCCTACTGCACTTGCAGCTTCGTGGGTGAAACAGCGAGAAGAGAGGGAGAAAGCTGCGGCTGACAATGGAACCACCGCACCGGAGAAGAACAAGAACTCTATTGGGAAGGCTCTAACGGGAGCGAAGATCTGGGATAATGTTGGACATGTGACTCCTCGGACTTGGAGTTGATTGTTTGGCAAGTGGCGGATCCTGTAACATCGTGGTTGAGATTGAAGTTGAGTTTCAGGGTTCCTTCCTAAGAGGGTGTTCTCTTGCGACGCGTCATTCAAACCACCACGCGCCATCGTCTCCTTTTGCACGATAGGCATTCGTTTCTTTCTGGTTAATTTTCACTTCATTCATTCTTCTTTAATACTTCTCAAGTCCCTTGTTACTTGGCACATGTTTCTGTAGTTCATCAATCTTCAAGCCATCGACTCGAGACAATAAAAAATGAGGTAGCCCTTTAAAAGTTAGAGGTGCCTAATCGTGAAACTGCGCGCGGATACTAGGTAAGATTGAAAGGTTGGATCTTAATGGAATAATGATAGAAACCTCAAGGTAGATAAAAGATATAAGGAGCGGACTCCGCGAAGACACTTACAATGACATGACTCGTGATTACATATATTTATAGAGGCAGACGACTCATAAACCACAAGCTTCATCCTAGTAGTAAAAAGACCCAAGATACATTCTAATTCAATATTGTAACAAATCGCTAAAGTGCCAGAAGTATGCAATACATTCCAACAAACGGGTGACCGAAAACTCAGCTCTGACCATGTAAACGCCAACGCAATGCAGATCAAACGAATGGCTCACTCTCACCACTCAACAGCCAACCTAACCTATTCCCCTCTCAACGTCCTCCAAAACAAACTCTGCTTCCAAACTTCCCCCTCCTCATCTCCACAAACATCCTTCCACTTCTCTAAAAACCAATCTCGAGCTTCCCAGCACCTTAAATCCCATGTCGCCCCCGTCCCATTCCCAATTTCCTTCGCTGATGTCCAGTTTCCCCAGCAAATCAAACCATCCTTGACGAAGATGTCGAAGCAGAAGGCATCCTCGTCGATCAGCGGTGGCTCGTAGGAGCTCAGGCTGATGAGTTGATTACGCATACTTGGGAAGGGAATGAGGTCAATGTAAGGGTGATGAGGTTCTAGGATCTGGTTCTCTACGGGTTGGAGGTCTGGTTTGAGATGCCCGAAGGATTGCTGGGTGGCATTTACGAGGGCAGCTTTGTTTGGTGAGGTGCTGATGGTGGGATTATAGAAGGTCGAGATTGCTTCTTCGTTACAAATTGTTTCTTGGCTGATTCCCAGATGAAAGCAATTGGCAGTGGCAGCAGTGCGGAAGGTATAGCCATGCAGGCGGAACTGGTTGATGTAGTGGTTGGGAAGTCTGAACGGCGGCTGCTGAAGATTCGGATGGGCTCTCTGAAACATGTTGTTGAGTCTGTTTTCTATATATCCATCCATACTAGGGGGCTCGTTTCGCGATGCTCGTTGTTGTGAAGAAGGATTGGTGCCAGAGTATCCTGCATTAGACTGTATTATATCTTGGGACACCGAGGAAGCTGAGTTGAATGACTGAGGATGGTACGAAGGTTCACCTGCTCCAACACTGCCTGAGCCCGATGTCGCCTCATTCATGACCCCTTCATTTAGATCTGGCCATTGCTGAAGTGCCCAATCGGTCTCTATTGCCGTTGAGTGAGTCATAGGTAACCCATTCTCCATCGAGTAGTCGAATGGCATATATGATTCGGTCCCGCCCATGACGAAGTCAGTTGGCATATTGCTGGACCCTTCCACTGCAGACGGATCGAATTGACCTGATGAAGCTGTATATCCGGATCTACGTGCATTTGGGTTCACGATCAAGTTTGGTTGTGCTGCTAGCTGGCTTGAGCCGGAGTCCTGGGGCATCGAGGATGCGGTTCCAGGTATTTTAGCCAAGACAGCAAGCTGTTGCAGTGTTTGGAGTCGCTGCTTTTGCTTCTCTCCTGTACGATGTTAGATACTTCTAGGGATGATTAGTTGTATTGAAACATACGGTAGTTTCTCTGCGATTGCCGGTTCTGTTCCTTTCGTTTCTCTGAAAGTGGTGGGCGCTGTCCCTTCTGTACTGGAGAGGTGAAATTGTTTTGATTCATTTTGAATCGGAAAAAAAGGCAATTGGTGAGATGAGAATAGATGTTACTTGCAACTCTGGTTGACTAGTTATCCTTAGAATTAAACTTCACTTTAATAAAATTCAATCCATTGAAAAAAATCTAGTTAGAATATATTCTAGTACCATATATAAAAATTACTAAAGCAAGTATAATGACAGGAACAGATTCAAACGTATGGAGCAAATGCGAGATGCGATGAGCATAAGATCAGACCAATGAGCAACCTTTAGGGCCCCTGCAAGTTCCAGCCCTATGAGGCTCTTGTCCGGAAGGATCTCAGGGAATGCTTGCATAAGAACTTTACAATTTTTGGAATTCGGAAGCCTTATTCGATCAACTGATCAGAGCATTACTTTGCAGGCTAGACAACGTAAATACTGTATCACTCCAGTTCAGTGATTGGTAAACTGATAGGGAGTCCAATTGGCTTCACGAAATTGTATTGAGTATTTTAGGATCAGATCAATCAACGCTGTTATTCTCGTACTCGGTAATAGAATTAGCCGCGGGCATGATATAGAATTAGTCTTATACTTTCCTCTATTAGTCTCCTAGGTCGATCTAAGTTCTAGATTAGAGCCGATCAAACTAGATGAAAAGACATAGCGGGATAGACGATACAAAATTAGTACAAGCTTTGAATGCTAATGGGCCTTTGGGGTCTAAAATAAGGAATACATCTGAAGATGACATGGGATATGTATGAAGGGATGATGTTGATGACGATGGATGGAGAAAAAAGAGAGGAATGTTATGCGAAAGTAATTCCGAAAAGATCGATTCTCATCAGCAAAAGGCATTGGCAAAGAGACATTGGGGGTTTATTTAGAAATGATGGTGGAACAAGGTTGAAGATGGAGGGAATCGAAGTCTGGAGCATGCTGTTAATAGAAAAGGTATCGTGAGATTGGATGGGACCCGTAAAATCTATTCTCGACGACGAGTTGCGGTCCGGCTAGCGGCACGTGCGCACGTGCGGGAAACACTAACCGACCACCCTAACATCTGCGCGGCCGGGACCTCGGCATCTTCCCCAGGTTCCCTCATTCTCCGCACTCAACCTTCACCTCTTATTCATCCAAACGGAAAGGATGAAGTCCAAGGAGTGCTTCGATAGACGTTTCTTTCCACTAACCATCTTAGCTTCAACACTCACAATCAGAATCCTTTCTAATCCCAACAGCTAACGGCTATCATATCAATCAGACATCACAGTACATCATCGCACACTTCATCAACATGCCAGAACCACACACTCCAATCACCCTCCCAAACTCCTACAATGGCATTCAATGGCAACACATCCGCACCTCCCACCACCCTGCCACCTCTCCAAGCCCAACTCCCATCATTGTCCTAACCCTCTACCGACCCAAGAACCACAACGCCTTCACCACGACCATGATGCGGGAGCTCGAGCGCGCCTACACCCTCTTCGATGTCGATGACCGAGTAAAATGTATCGTAGTAACAGGACACGGAAAGATATTCTGCGCCGGAGCTGATTTACAAGACGGTTTCGTTGGGGGCCAAGAGCCGATCAATGAGCATAGGGATGGGTGCGTAATACATACTGCTTTTCTGACTATGAGTAAGAATAAGGGAAAAGAAACATAACTGACAATGTGATATCTAGGGGAGGCCGCGTAACTCTCGCAACGCACGCACTGCGTAAACCCACTATCTGTGCTATTAACGGAGCTGCTGTGGGCGTCGGTATAACCTCTACTTTGCCCATGTCCATCCGAATCGCCTACCGCGGTGCAAAGATTGGATTTGTATTCGCGCGGCGGGGTTTAATCATGGAAGCCTGTTCTTCTTTCTTCCTCCCTCGATTGATCGGGCATTCTCGGGCTATGCATTTAGTTACGACCGGGGCGACCTATCGCGCAGATGATAAGCTACTTGATGGACTATTCAGCGAATTGGTGGATAGGCAAGAGAATGTACTAGGGCGCGCGTTGGAGATCGCGGAAGACGTTGTGAAGAACACTAGCATAGTGAGTACCTACTTGATGAAGGAGTTGATGTGGAGAGGACCGGATAGCGCAGAAGCAACACATCTCCTCGACTCCCGCATCATTTACGAACTGTTCCAGAGCAAGTGAGTATCCCACCCCCTTCTCAGCTTACAAATCACTCTTTCGTTAGAGCATTACCTAACACAATCATCCCAACAGAGACAACAAAGAAGGCGTCCAATCCTTCCTCGAGAAACGCCCTGCAAACTTCACAGGCACAATGGAGAATTCCTCTCCCCAAGCGTATCCATGGTGGACACCCGTTGACATTCTCAATCGACCCAAAGCCGCTAAGTTTGGCATATCGAAGCTTTAACAACTTTCTTGTAGTAATAACCTATCTAAATAATTTAAAAATACAATCCTTTCCTTCCGATCTCTACATTGAAGTGCAACTCACATTGCCTATTTCTCACGCCATTGCCGTTCCTGCCATAATAAGGAGATAATGGTGTTGCATTGCTGATTTGGAGGAGCTACACTTCGTCGGATGTTCCTTAGATTTGCCCCAATGGATTAGTTTAGCGTTCTCTAGGCTTATTTAATGCCCGTATTAGTGGTGCGAGAATTTGACCGGCTTTGCGACACACGAATAAAAAAAATTGGTGTAGTTAAGGGCTATATATAGCATAATAAGCGAGTATCGTTCACGTTGTTGATCTTACATAGACACCTACATTAGAAATGTTTTTGGCTTTCTAAAGAGATTTGGTTAATTTCATGAAAGGTTCTGTGTGCACCCCTAGCGGTGGAGAGCCTCTTACACCTTTGATCGCATGTGAAAGGTACAAATTTGTATGATGAAAATATAGGTATAGTTTATTATCCGCAGTACTACCCAAGTTCTCCTGTAGGTATTGCACGGATCATACTCCTTCTATACTGATTATATTTGACTCCACTCTCTATCGCGAAGAGAAAACCAAAGGGGCCGTAGATTATATATTAGCACCCTCCTTCAACCCAACAACAATAATCGAACACAAACTCCCAACCGGAGAAGTCACATCCAAAATCTCCAACCGCTCATCCACTTTCCCCAAAAGCACACCCCACTGCTCCAAACTTCTCTCTTTCGAATTCGCATGCGCCAGCATATCTAGATCATAAGTCCTTGATTACATCCCATCATCAGCAAATTCCTTATTAATCACGTTGCTCAAACTCACCTCATTAATTTCTCCACGGACCTTGGAAGGGTATTTGGTGGTGGTAATACGTTTTCCATGATGATGATACGGCCATTGAGTGGAAGGATTTGAATGATGTTTTGTAGGATTTTAGAAGCGTATTTGTCAGACCAGTCGTGGAGGATGAAGCGGAGGAAGTAGGCGTCTGCGGGGGTGGGTTGGGGTTCCATGAAGTTGTGGCGTTGGAAGGTGATTCGGGGTTTCATGGTTTCTGGGAGTTGGGATTCTGCTTTTGTGATGACGTCGGGGAGGTCTTGGACGAGGAAATTGAGGTGGTTGTATTTTTTGGCTAGGGCCATACTAGGGAGGTAAGATCAAATGGATACGTAACTTTGGATTATGTTTAAAGACCTACGATACGTGGCCCAGTGAACCACCAATCTATAGTTGTGTACTTGTCAGCGAGGAAGAATGAGATGGATGTCAGCCTTACATCAATGACCAGAGCATCTTGAGGCAAGCTAGCCCAAACAGATGAATGAGTAGCCCAATTCCCATCAAACGAAGGGTTAGACGAGAGATATTCCAAAGCTTCATGGAAAGACTGCAATCTCGATCGATTCTCAGGTAATGAGAACCACTCAAACAGGTTTCCAAATCGGCCATAAGCAACGTTAAAAGCTGTTTCATTCGGTTCTTCAGACGGGCCATATTTTTCCAAAGCTTCGTTTAGCTTCGAGGCAGGTAGTGTACAATTCTCAAGATAATGTGCTACTGTGGACATGATGCCTTTGTTAAGGAGGGCTGCGGATGATGCGGTATGGCTGACCCATCCAGGCCGATGTTCTTGGAAAATCCTGTCGGAGATGCTGAAGCGGAGGATGCGAGTGATCCATTCTTCATCTACGTTGGCTTTTTGGGATATTTCTTGAAAGGATGCTTCGCCTTTGAATGGAACGGCTTCTGGGATGTTGAAAGAGGCGATGGCACGGAGAGATGCCATTTCGAACTTTGTCTGAAGATTCTTTCAGTGAAGAAGAGCTGATTTTGAGGGTGTTACTAACTGATGCTGCTTGGTTATAAAGAATATCACTGGGCCCATATGCTAATAATAGCAGATCTTTGCAGGCTTCTATCAATGCTGTTCGAGCTGCAGTAATTTCTCGTGGAGATCCAGGGGGAGGAAACACAAGAGAGCCAGGTTGAAATGTTGGTGATGGTAGGTTGTTATTCTTGAGATGCCGTGAAAGTGTTGTAACTTGATTGGAAATTTGGAGAGCTAATTGCTCAAGGAATGAGGATGATTGTATGGATGGATTTTCCGTCATTATGAGATTTAGTGAATGGATGTAGGATAAATAGAGAGATGAGGACAATAAAAGATTTCATCATTGATGAGGTTGCATCGACTTTTATATACCGATCTTTCTACTCCATTATGATATTAACTTACTGAACTTTATGATACTTCGCATTTCGCATGAGGGCTCTGCTAGATGCAGATCGAAAGTCATCACCCTGTTTACCAAAAACCTTGTACGCAATATCTATTGGTTTCTGCAGAGTCTGGTTTGACCCTAATGTTGCTTACTAGCTATTGGAACTGCACTGATGCTCTCTTGTCATGCATAGCGTGGTTGTAAAGGTGTAGACCGGGGTCGAGGGAACGACGAACGATGCACCTCAGGTACGCTATCCAACCTAGTAGATATATGGAATAATCAGCAATTCAATGACGGGTGATGCTGCTGTAATCATTTTCGAAAGGATTCTTGTAAATAGTGGCTTCCTGACGACGGCTCGGGAGATTCAGTGGGATACAGAATCAATTGCATCGCTTACATCGTTTGAGAGTGTTCAATCCCTTGGGTAAAAAAGGTATTCAGAGCAAGCTTATATCTCCATTATTGAGTATCTCAGTCAGAATCTCACTATATCATAACCTTTGGTGTTGAATAGAGATGAAAATACTAAGGAATTCTTGATAGTGCTGCGAAAGGTGCAAGGGGCCTAAAACATATCTTTCGAGAACATAAAGTTTGGACATAAGATTGAGGATGCTCAAACAGTGATGAGGCGTGGACTGAAAAGTTTCGAAGTTGGAAGTGTGGAAGTGTACAGAGTAGAGTGAAAGGAAAAGGCCCGAGCACCTCCCGAAATCGGCGCTCGGACCTTCGACTAAAAGTTAGACCTCATTTATTTCTCCACTTTAGCATCTTTCATAACCCTTTCAACAATTGACAATCTAGCCCTTGACCTTTTTCCATCAAAGAAAGGTCTTCTCCTGAAAGTTTGAAGATGGAGATCGATGACATCCCTGTCCGTGCGGATACGCCCTTGGTCAACAACTCCAATGACCCAGAAGCCGAGGCAACAAGGCCTGTCCGACACCACAAAACGTCCGTGTTATTCAAGCTATATCTCAGCCATAGTTTGTCAATGTGGAACGCGAGATCATTTGAATTTGGAGCAGTTCTTTTTCTCGCATCAATTTTCCCCGGCACACTCTTCTATGCCTCCTGCTATGCTCTTTTTCGATCCGCCGGGGCTGCTCTTCTGAGCTCCAAAATCGGCCACAGAGTTGACCAGTCACCCAGACTGAAGACGGTTCGGCATTCTATCATCTGGCAACGAATCCCCGTTGCTTTTTCATGCCTCATTCTGCTCTTTCTCTTCCGTCTGGAGCCGGCAAGCAGTCTTGTAGTCCTCTGCTTCGCAGTAAGCGTTGGACTTGCTTGTGTGGAGAAGTTGGCTTCTATTGCGAATACAGTGGCGATTGAGCGAGACTGGCTAATTGTGATAGCTGACGACATCGGCAGTAGGAGGCAAGATCTCAACAGTAACATGAGAAGGATCGATCTTACTTGCAAGCTCGTTGCTCCGCTCTTTGTTTCCGTCATTGATGCCTATTCTACATCACTTGCGATTTGGGTAGTGTTTGGTCAGAATGCGATATCAGTGTTACTGGAATACTTCGCAATTAAGCAAGTCTTCGACGCCGTACCAGACTTAGCCGGGGAAACACGGTATGGAAGCGCCGAGCAGGGTAACGAAGCTCAAGCATCCTCATGGAAGGAAACAATTTTGAATCTGGCGAAACCATGGAAAGACTACACTCAGAATCCGGCCTTCCTTGCTTCATTCGCCTTAAGTCTACTCTATTTTACTGTGCTGTCGACCGGTACGCAGATGGCAACCTACTTGCTAACGCTCGGTTTCACGTCGATTCATGTCAGTCTCATGAGATTTGCTGCTGTGGTTTTTGAGCTCAGTGCTACCTGCGCAGCACCAGTTCTAATGAACAAGATTGGACCCGTTCGATCAGGCCTATGGTTTGTTAACGAACAACTACTATCGGTCGCGGTCGCGGTAGGGCTATTCATGTGGGTTGACGAAGGTACCAAATTGGCCGGAGCAGCGTTGATAGCTGGAGTCACAGTCAGTCGCATTGGTTTATGGGGGTTTGATCTCTGCGTCCAATATCTTGTACAAGAGGTAAATTTTGGGTTCTATTTACTATGGTTTTCAACTAACGTATTCAGCACGCTCCAGAAGGATCAAGAGGCCAATTTTCGGCCGTTGAATTCGCTCTCCAGAACGTATTCGAGCTTCTCTCATTCGGTTCCACGATGGTCTTCCATCGAACACGTGATTTCAAATATCCAGTGATGATCAGCGCCGCAGCTGTCGGCGTATCTGCAGCGTGTTTCGCTGCCTTTGTAAGGCGGATGCGGGGCCATTTGCTTCATACATCGAAATGCTTGAAGCGTGAGAAATACACACCACTGCCTCAGACGGAATCGGATCAGCCACCATCTCAATCTAGAATATCTTAGGGCTCTAAAATCCATCTATCAGTTTCAATTGCTGGAGACCTTACCTGGGGTGTGGAGCTGGATTTCAAAAGCATCCAGGCAGCCCTTCAATAATACCTACAGGGCACTTAACATAAGGAGACATGAGATGCCTCGCATGAAAGAAGAAGCGGCCCTAACAAACCATCTCTTGAGGCTACTTCTTCTTTCGTGCAAGAGTACGCCCAAACCTGGTTGCCTAGCGGACTCTACCCTAGTAAAATAGTTACTCAGCGGCACAGTGCCTAAAACATTGAATACCTTCGAAAGGAAGCTACGTATGGGTTGTTCAAACAAACAACGAATGAAGGCCGAAAGCGAGGTGAGTCACAACAACCCTGGACAACATCCCAGGTTGCTAACACATACATATTCACCCTCAAGGTCTATAACTTGACTACATCATTTCTCAACGACTCCGTTTGTTACTACTTCTGTGTCTGTTAGGAGCAACTAGGAATCTTGACATGGCAGTATCTCGATTGCTTTCTGACTCAAACCCATTCGTAGAGGTCGACAAACCAGTTTTAGTCAAATACAACATTCCTTTTCGATTCCTCGATCTTCCACTAGAACTGCGACATCTTATCTACAGTTATTTGTTGCCATACCGCACGCTCCAATTCATCCGTGTTTCCTTGGTAAAATACGGTCCATTGGATGATCAAAGGCATCGGCGTAAATTCAATAGAAGAAGGTCGCGCTTCCCGCCGATTGTCTATGTTTCTAAACAAGTCCAAGAAGAATGTCTCGATATGTACTATCGAGTCAACCCATATCATATTACGCTTCAGGGTCTTTGTTCAACCGACAGTACCTTTGTACGGAGATGGTATTCTATCATGGTAGGAAACAAGAATTCCACCTGGAATGGCCTTTCCATCAATATTCGGAAAACTGGGAACTGGAGGTGCAGAATCATGATCCCTCCAAAGGTACCATGTTCATCTCAAGGTAACCTTCTATTCGCATTTCACTATGGCAGAAATCAAGTGTACCTGGATCAGTTAAGTTCCATTCCTGGAGCGGTGCAGATCAATGAAGATGCTTGGGGTCAAAATAGTTTGAGCGTTTTCAAAGAGTTCAGCATGAAGAGCGAAGATGTAATGCGCGACGCAGATCGGATTCTGCAAATGCTGGTACCATTTTACAAACGTCCGCTGGATATGAAAGACTGGAATCCAAAGAACATGGGTCAAATATGGGATTCATTGGTGTAGAGGTTCGAAGGAAGGTCTGGTGCTCTGTTCTCTATACCGAAGAGGAAAATCAATTTGCAGGAGGATTCGATGCAACCTTTTCCCACTTGAGGACTATGTTATTTCGCCCAATAGGGTCAAGAAGGCTTTTCGCAATGAATACTCCATTTCCTGCTTTTTGGCATATTGAGCTATACGCAATTGATCCAGTACATCAACTGCAAACTACAGGGATCCCTAGGGTAGGTGGTACCTATGAAGCTGAACAGACATGCCGTTCAACTGTGCGCAGTTCATTATGTCAGGATTGATTGCATTTATCAGCATTGATTCTAACGCTGTTCAGCACATCGAAATCCACCAGCCTTGCTGTAGCTATTTCATCAGCGGCATTTTCCTGGCGCTTACATGCAACGCAACACGCACAAAGAGGCGAAGATTCACGGACACTGATCATACGATCCCGCAACAGAGACGCAAGGACCTGAGTCGACAGATGCATAGCAGAACCAGACTTGGGGTTGTCTTTTTCAGAGCGCCTCTACCACGGAACCCAGGAAGGCTGAGCACACCCTCAAGATGGAGGATGCGAAGCACACGAGCCAATTGGAAGGCGTACGGAGGTTGTGAAGAACTGCTGAACCCAACTCTTGATGTTGAAGGTGCGCCATCAGGTCATGGCGTGTGACCCAGGGCCAGGCGTTGTGGGATCCAGGTGGGAGCGGGATACTAGTCTGACTGACCAGTTTATGGAAGCGGCCGTTGACATGAACACAAGTCGACTACGGTGGCACGAAGGAAGTAGTGTGTGCGGCACAGCAAGCAAGCAGTAACAACAATTCAATCAATTCGATCAATTCGATCAATTCAATCGCTCATGACATGACACCATGTATTTCGGGACTGTTTGAATCGTGGACCAGGCCGCGAGGGCATCATCTACGCAACGCTCTGGCGAATGGGTGAGGAGGGCTGGGATGATGGGCAGGGGAAATTGACGCTCAAGACCAGGGATCGGCGGGTTTTCAGACAATGGCGAGAGGGCGACGAAGAGGTCCCGATGGTTCCAAGCGCCCAGAGGGAGAGGCTGCTGGAGCTGGAGGGGCTGCATCGCTGTGGGTGGGTGGTGTGGCCGCCGTGGTGTTGCGGGGATTGGTGTTGGCGGCGGAGCCACTTTGGCGCCCTTCTAGCCTCGATCCGGGAAAACCTGACCATCTGGCCAACCATAGCGGACCTTGCCGGCGCCACGGAGCTAGTTTCCGCTCTGGCGGCTGGCCGTTTCTGGCTTCTGGTTGCTTTCACTCCTCCATCCCCGATCCACAATGGCAATGATGCGATGGCTGCTGTTCTTCTCCACCGACCACCACTATCTCGTTTTGCTCCTCAGGATGCCCCGTCCCTCTATCTTCTAAACCTCTACCCGCTGAATAACATGCACGCGCAGGGTTGTCAGGGAGCCATTGAGCCGGGTCAAGATGGCTGACCGATGGCGGCAGCCTTCCTCCCATATATTCACTGACCAGGCAGCAGAACAGTACCCTTCCGTGCCACCTCGTTTGTCTTCTCCGGCACATTTGTAAATCGCGGTGTAGCTCGCACCTGTAAACAAGCCGGTAGACATCAAGGCTGTGTAGCCTTTCTGAAGCGGAGCCTGTTCCATTCTTCCATCTACTCTTATTATATCTTACTCTTCCTTCGTTTCATATCCCATTCGTGACCCCTCAAGTTTCACAAATCTGACCTCCATTATCTATTCTCCTCTCTCCTTGATAACACATTATGGTGCCGATCTCAACAACAACAACATCCCCTCCCGACTCCGCCTCTCTCGGCTCCTCGAACCGCCCCAGATTCTTCGCCCCTCTTTCTACCCATGGCATGCCTAAGCCTCCAATGCCCGTCTCCCCCGATGGCAGCATCTACTCCAATCGTTTTTTTAGAGGAGGAAGGTCTGTTCCTAATGACCCCGATACGCCTCCGTCATCACCGCCCATGAGCGCAAAGTCATTTGCTACCATGATCGAAGAGGATGCTCCATACTCACCCAAATACATGCGCGCAATGACGCATGTCGATTCCAAGAGCCCGACTCTTGTATCAGCATCGCCAGCGCCATACATACCACCAATCCCAAAATTCGACGATATTGAAATCGTACATGCTCATCGGCGGAGGGCTAAAAGCTCGGCAGCGATATCTCATCAGGCATCTCCAATCATTACCCCCGGCTTAGCACTATCATCTCATCCGATTACGAGTCTAAACGAGAAGCTGTATGAGAAAGAAAACGTCCCTCCAATCTCATTTCAAAGGGCATCCAAGAAGGAGAGCGATGATGATGATGACACGGATATCACTGCCCTCCCAGAACATCAATCATCCAGCTCCACTGGTCTAGGTCGTCGATTAACAACTCGAATGCGCTCAGTTCTGAAATCAAAAAAGAGCACGATTAAGCGATCGGAAAAAGAACGAAGAGTAAAAGAAGACTTGGATAGAATGGAGGATGTGCATTGGACCGAGATGTGAACATCCTACATGTGGAACATGATTGGTCGATCATGTCGATGCGTCATTCACTAGACCCTGTTCGATGTTCGATCCCTACCTATATTTCCATATAACTGGTTGAATCGTTGTTGATCTCGACGATTATGTATATTCTGTTAAAAGTAACAGAGCATTCCCATCCATTTCCTGTCACTCACATATCCGGCATACCGTATCACCAACCATTCACTAGAAAGAAGCAGTAGCAGTAACATGCTTCTACAAACTCTTACACCATTTAATCATACATCTCTCATTTACATTCTATGGCGTTATTTTCATCCCCAGGAACAAGGGAAAGGAGTACAGGGGATAGGGGGGAGTTCATCTGCTTTTCATCATCATCACTCTCGTTCAAGCGACTCGAAATACCCATTGTCTTTTTTGCGGCTCATATAAATTGTATCTAGTTTAGCAAGGCGTGATAGGCGTATTATATCTCATCGTCATCATCAGTAAAAAAAATAAATAAAGGAGATCTATACCAGCATATACGCGTACAAAGCTCCCCTCCCCTGACCCATCACTCACCACCAAACTTCCCCAAACCCCTAATCACATAATACTACCATCCCCATTATAATCCTCATAATAACAAACCAAGCCAACCATACCAACCAACTAAACACATAAGCCCATACATACCCTAGGAACCCCTACCCCAGGACCATCCAGACCACCCCATTGTCAGGGGTATAGAAACGGACCTAAAGGGTTCTAGATCCTCGTATTTTAGGGGTCTAGAAGGAAGCAGGAATCAATGAATTTAGAGGAGTTGCCTAGATAGGGAATTTTTGCTGTATCAAGGAGGTAGGATTATGTTAGATCGAGGTGGAGTGAGGGTTAAATGGGAAGGTGGTGAGATAGGAGGGGCTGAGCGTATGAGGGGTTATTGTAGAATAGTCAAAAGATTGAAGTCAAGCAATTTTTGTGATCTTTTCCCACTTCCTCTACTTTTTATTCGTGAGAATTTATAAGAGGTTGTTCTGGGGAGAATGGTTTCTATTCTATGATGCCTATACATGGGAAGAACTTGGCTATGATGGTAAGCGTAGAGATGTCGGTCGTTGGGCGCAGGAAATGGTGCGGTGCGGGGAGGGAGTGAGGTGTTTCGAAACTACCACGCCCACGCCACTCAATATCAATGTAAGTAAGCCACAGGGTTATCCTAGCCGATAGGTACCTAGGTTGTATGTAAGCAAGAGAAATAAAGGTGTCAAGCTCTCGTGTTAAGTTGAAAGTTGCCGGTTAAACCCTGGCAATTACCTGACGATAACCGGCAACTATTTTCTACACCTGAGAGTCAAGTATGTAAGCGAGTGACTGATGAGGTGGGACGGGCACTTCTCTGCCACCGGCTTCACAGGAATCAATAGATTTGATGGGTTCTTGCCTAAACAGGTATATATTTCTCCTACCCTCATCATCTTATGTATAAGAACTTAGCAACATGGATATGATGGTTTTATCGATTTAGCTAATATCCGATAAGCATGAGAATATTTAGGAATAGGAATGCGTTTATGAGACAAATGGTTAGTATAGGATATAAATAAACTTCGATAGTCATCCTTTTTTACAACTCTTTTTATACAATCTTTCAAACCCTCACTCACTCACTTACCTAGCTTCTATATCCCTAGGTATGTACGAAATGCAAAAAGTAAAATAAGTCACCACTTACGTCCTACTACCCGTCATTCATCTAACTCCGTAAACCAACATAACCCAGCTGACCTAACCATCCACCACTCACCAACACCCCGCCCCCCATCGCATCGCCCCGCCGTCGGCCCGCCGAAATCAACACCTCATTCTCCTTCCGAAAACGGATATCAAACAATAACACCTTCCTAATAATATTCCTCGTTTCTTTTACCTATCCATGCATCCAACTATCAAACACAACCACTCATTCAAGTACCCATATCTCCTAGCTGGATAGCTGGACACTGGATACATAGAAAAGCACACAAATACATGCATGCAGGGCCTGAAAAACAAAAGGAAGGAGAAGCTAGAAGAAGTGAAGATTACGTAAACCACTTATCCAGATACATAATATAATCCTCAAAAGTATCTTCTACGGATAATAAATTAATAAAAGAAATATGTAAAGCTCTAGAGTAAGCTAAGGTAGGTGGTGAGTATATGGCGTATGCCACCTACCTAGCCACTATCAGCATCTCCTCGGAGCTTCTTCAACAACCGAAGAATAACACCATCTGTCACAATATATATCTAACACTCAGAAACAATTGCAAACTACACGGAAAAATAAATAAGCTTCTCCCACCAATAATAATAATAATAATAATAATAATAGAAACTATCTACACAAAATGATCCCCTTAACTACCTAGTATATCCATCCATCATTTCACAATCCACACATACACTCTCCTTCCATATCCACCCATATAACAAATGCAAATAACCACAATGATGAAGATCGCACATTTACCTGCCAGGAGAAAAGAAAAATCAAGTTAAAAAAAGAGAACAATTGATACTGCCTCCACCGATTGATCGATAAAGCCCATCTAAACCATTGCATACACACACACGCACACCATCATATTATCAGCGCCCCCTGTCCTCCCATTCAACTAACCACCTAGAGTAAACCCCAGATTCACCTGCCGAAGGAGAAAAAACAAGCAAAGCAAATCAAAAGAACACAAAAGTGTATTGAAAAAGCAAGACCATGGAAAATGGAGGGAGAAAAGCAAATCCCATCGCTTATAATAAATATCACACGAACTCCACGAAAGAAAAAACTCCTTATTTCACCGGTTTGGGGGAGTTCTCTGTCGCAGACTTCCAGTCATTTGGATTCGATGTGCAAGATCGCCATGGATGCAACCCAAGTCTGTTCAAAATGCAATTGGAGGGTGATGATGCCTGTCTGAAATACTGTATGTTGAGAGGCCCTACGAGAAAGATTCACGCTTTCGATATAATGATGACGGAATGGGTGAGAATTACGGCTTCCTTACTGAAGGAAGTCCTTTCTAACATTGATGAAAGCTCCAGGGCCACCGTCTTCTGCCAGTTCGTTGACTAGCGCTTCGGTTTGCTGGCATAACCGCTCTAGAGCGGCCGAGGATGATTTACCTAACGATACTGTGACATGTTAATAGCTTGTGCTTCCCGATTAAGTGCGTGGTAAGAAATATGAAACGTACCCAAAATAGCACTGTTCAGCTCTTCCGCAACCGGTAATCTCCCGCTTGTCTCTAAAAGAGGCGCCAAGCTACTCTGGCTGGCATCATTATATGCGATGAGCGCAAACGTATCTTCCAGGGCCTTTTTGACTTCTCTTCTCGGATCTCCGTTAAATTCGGCCTTCAATTCCTGTCCATATCGAATAGTTTCATCCAATAACGCTTTGTTGTTGGAACCGTTGTCGTCTCCGGTGCCGTAACTTGTATCCATATTGTCCCCATCCCACTGTGCACCATTCTGAGTACTAAATTGTTCATCGAGCTCCATTTGATGTTCAAAGACGTCGTACTCGTCTGCGGCGTGACCATTAGTTGACCGTTTCGAGTTGGACGATTGTTGAGCCTCGGTGCATTTGCGAATCATCTCGATAAACTTTCGACAACGAAGTTTAAAATAAATGTTCTCGTTGTTGCCAAGTACGGACGGATAGTAGGCACGTGTATGCTTAAGCGCCTTGTCAATATCGCCGTCTAGAATAGCTGCGCGAATCCCTGTGACAGAATTTAGCATGCGACGCATAATATGCCTTGAACTGAGTAATGAACCTACTTTGGCGGTTAATCGCATCCAGGTCCTCCTCTGCGTTTAGGTATTTTAGACCCGTTTCTTTACCATTCGCGAGTGATTTTGTTTCTTGTACAACTTCTTCTGCGAAGGCCCTTGCGGTTTCAACATAACCGTCATGCGCTAAGTATTGGGCAACTAATTTGTGGATGAGTGCGGTTTCGTCCCTTGGTGGTTGTTGTCGTTTGTCAGGTATTGTTACTTTCATTTTGCCTATTTCAGCTTGTATTGCTTGCTTTTCCGCCTGTTTAGTTATGTCAGTCTACGAGTAATGATCCACGATACAACCAATTCTTTACCTCAACCATGCTGTCGATGTCAAAGACGAAAGGCGTCTGTCCAAAATTGACTCGTAATGTCTCACCGGGTTTCTTCATACCGACCGTGGGGTATAATCGATCCAGTTTAAGATCCCTAAATGCGATACCTAAGTTGTATCAGTATAATGCCAAGGGACACATACTAACAAACTGACCTAGATGGACACCATTCTTGGTGAAGAACGCAGTCCCCGTTCGAAAATTCACTCCACATCCGATGATGTCAAGTGTTGAGAATTTAGGACCGTACCCTTTTCCAGATGTTGTGTTACTAAAACAGTTGCCATCATCGCCATGATATGCATATGAATCCGGTTCCCACCCTGGTATTCTATTTAATGTCACCTTTGGGCTCGAGAACCCAATACCAATCATCCTACTCCTACGGGTCAGCTTTGCTTCATAAAATGAGTGACGTCAACCTACCCATCTTTGCCTTTCGACATGACCGTAACCTCGAAATAGTATATCCCACACTGTCGAGGCATCGGGTAGTCTGCCCGTATCGAAGCGGCTTCTTCGTGTGATTTCTGTGATCCCGAGAATGTTACCTCCAACCCTTCGCCTGTTATATCCAGTTGCGCATGTTTATCGTGATCGCTCCATCTCGTCGGCCAGGATGCGACATGTTCTTCTACCGAGGGGGGTGTTCGTTCGATGATGTCGTGCGTCATGCCTCGATGCGAAGGGACTAATTTGGGGAGGTTGACGCTGCTCGAGCTTGTCGATAACGATCCGGCATTAGAGGAATGGTTTGATCGGTATTCCCGCTGCGTAGCTTGTTTTGCCTTGTATGCCTCCTCCAACCTTTCAGCATGTCGTGAGCCCCTCAGATAGGATGGTACGAAGAATGGTGACGTCTCCTGGCCTATGACTCCATATCCATTTCCGCCGTATCCAAATTGGCTTGTGTATGACGGCAGATGCCCTCCTCTTCCCCAAGATGCAGACATGCTGTTGTTATGACCATCCGCATCCACCGCTCTCGAATAGTGTCTCGAATGATCCAAGGTGGGAGGGTGTGGCGCTCCGGAGGTGGAGTTGCTGTTCGCGATGTGGGAGAGGACGCCTGAGCGCGCAGGAACCTGAAAGGGTGGCTGGCCGCTACCTGTAGCGGACCCCGAAACTACTGAAGCGTACGAAGACCTTCGAAACATTTCTGGTCCCGAGGTCGGGTGAGATGTAGAGGGCACGGAAGGTGTATCGAGGAAGCGCCGTTAGTTACCGATATAGGAACGGGCAGGACTTTGGGAAGAGCTCCAGAGTCACTCCAGGTGATGATGATTAAGAACACAAAAAGACTTCAGTCAGAATAAAGTAGCCCCGGTACTCAGGACGTATAGTGTGCCCAGGACAGTACCCAAGACGTGTCGATAGCCTGGTACTTTGGTTCAATGGTTCGTTTGACAGCGTTCGTTGGTCATTCAACGGATCAACGAGTGCGGCACACGTCTCTTAGTGCCGATGATGCAATGGCATTCATGATTCTGTGCAAAAGGTAAAACTGACAATGATCGTAGAGAGCCTACGTTGCTGAGTTCGTTGTTGTTGCTGTTGTTGATAATGGCGTGCTGGGTGTTCCGTGGACAACTCGGTTTGGGGGTTGCCGGAAGCTTGACAATGCGGGGATTTATGAAGTACCTCCAAGGTAAGCTCCGATGCACTCTTCTCGTACACATCAATATACAACAAAGAGGCGGCAATCCAAATCGCTATGATTTTCGTCAGGCTAGAATAGTATTACATTTCATTCACGATCTTTATCTGCTAAAAGGATATGTGCTGAAAATCCGTCATGTTCCTCTAAAGCCGATCACATCGCTGAGCAAGGTCACGCGCTGAGCATACACGAAAGCGTGACCTCCCTATCATCTGTCCTTACGCCATCCATGATTTGTCCCCTCCCCCAAAAGACACCCATTTTCCTGAACTCCATACTATGCTGCTATAAAAGGAAAGAAGATACGGAGGTCGATAAAAACACAATTCAAGAATGTAACATGCAAAATAGATCCCCAACCACTATCCTGATACCATTACTTCCGATTCTCCTAACACCACTAGGAGGTAGACAAAAGAAGACCCATCAGCGATGTAATGATTCACCGTGGGAAAACAGTTAAGTCTATGACTCGCTTCTGATAATGACAAAAAACGCATCTGCGAAAGTCAGCATAGGTACTGGGGTGAGGTGGTCATTGATATTGAATGACAGGGCCCTGCGCATCCAAGTGGCAGTACTCAAACCGAACGCTCAAGAAGAATGTTTGCCTGTGCTGTGTATAAAGAAAACGACTGGCTTCACGTACCTATCCAGAGATGTGTTGTATCAATCACTCTCACGATGAACCGACAGTAATCATGGGAGCTGGCGAGCTGGCCATGCCGTTGATCTGGGAAGGCACAGGTGTACTTGAATCACCGCCATTGCTCTTTTCGCTTACAGCGCTGCTTTCGTCCTTCAATTTTGTTTCGCTAGAACCGGTGGTATCACTCTTGACGTCGCCGTTGAAGTCAACAGCGGACCGCTTTGGAGCTCGCCACGTGGGGACTTGCCATTGCACACCGGTGAAGCTTTTCAGTTGGAACCCTTTCTTCTCCCATTTCCGACATGGTTTACCTGATCGGTCGAGAGCACGGAGTCCAGCGTTGATGGCGCCCATGTTGGCTTTGGGGCCCAACTTCTGGGTAGGAGCAGGAGCACCGAATGAGCCTTTGGCCAACGGGTCGTTAACCAAATCGCCTCTGTAGAGAGAATTAGCATCTATGTAGGAAATTTAGGAAGTGGATTGTCGCATGCGACAAGTTGAAATGGGGTATCGGGTGGTTTAATATGTGATTTGGAAGAAAAGTATAACGATGGGATAAATGATAAATGCATTTTGTGAACAATAACCAATGGCACTTACAATCGAGGCTTCTTCTTAGGTCCGGGTTTCCCGCGTGGTTTAGGGAGTCCATCTGGAGTGAGATTGGCTGCTCCTCGTTTTGAACCTGGCTTAGGACCCGGTATGCCCTTTCGCTTGCCCGAAGCAACTGGAGGTGCCAATGAATTCGGGTCGGTGGTGTTGCCGTTGCCGTTGACGGCAGGTGTAGCAGGGGCTTCAGAAGGTTCGTCGGACGGCGACGGTTCGATAATTTGGGCAACAGGCGTGGCGGAGGCCGATGAGGTCGACTTTGAGCGAGACTGTGACGGCTTTCGCGAGACTTGGACGGGTGGTGCGAAATTGGTAAGGGCGTCTGGAGAAAGCTTGAGGACGACGACTTTTGTCTTGGTCGACTTGGCCGCAGCCTTCGGGGTGCTGGCAACGGTTGCGGTGGATGAAGACATGGTGGTGGTGAGAGGTGGTGATGGAGGGAAAAGGTGGTGGATGGCGGGAAGGTATTCCCAGGTTTGTTTCAGTCAGCGTTGCGTACCGGAGGCCCTTCAAGGGAACGGCCTGGTTGGTGCGCAGCAGCAGCGTGAGGACTGCAGGGAGATGGGATGTGATCGGGTATGGGGTCGTCGAGGTGTTTTGGTGACGATGTTGGATGGAGGCAGAGGGATGGGGGGAGGGAAGGGAAGAAGAAAGCGAAGGTCTGGGTTTGCGGGTGCATGATGTTCTAAAGCTGGGTGCTGGTGCGCTTCCGTTATTGCACGCCGCTTGGTTTTCATCAGGACTTAGCGATCAAAGCCTTTCGTAAGGGTTCGGAGGTCAACTTGGGAGAGGGAGAGCGCCAAGAAACGCGCCGCACTGCCAGCACTAAACCCAAAACAACACCCGCGAGGCGGAGAGAGCGCTGCGGCTATGTTGCGATGGAGTCGCGAGCAAGAGGCTGCCAGAGCTGCTGCATTGCATTTCTGCCCTCGCCCGTCGATTGCATCGCGGCCGGCGTTGCTGTTGCTGTTGCTGCTGCTGCTGGACCAGAGCTGCGAGCATGGCCCTTTTGCCGCTGTTGTCGCACGCCACTAATGGTTGGGCCTGGCTGCTTAATTCTCATTCCGGGCCTCAGCTTCCTCATCCCATCCCCAATCCAGGCGACAATCCAATCGCCTCACCCCCATCCGCACTGCCGCCCTTTGTGTCTTCTTGCTCCCAACACGCCCTGCAGTCCTTTGTTGTTTGTCTGCAAATTTCTCTCCCCTGCCCTGCCCTCTGCAGCGAGGCCGTGCCATCTTTATTTTTTGTTGTTGCTGTTCTTTAGTCGCCCTCTAACGCTGTGTTGGAGCGCTCTCAGGAGTTGTTCGTGATCCTGGCCGCATCACAACGAAGCAATCAGCAGGCAGTCAAACAAGCCCCGATTCATGGAATGGCTGACCCAACGCACCGCAACGAACGAACGGGTGGTGACAAGGCAAAGAAAAAAAAGGCCACCGTGACCGGGAACATGGATGGATGCGAAAATAGCTTCTGGTCCGGAGACGCTTGCATCACGGCTCGAATTTTTGTAGCTGGTGATAACGTTGACTTGTCGGGTTCCGGAGCATCTAGATTGGCTGGGTTCCTGCAGATCGCGTCGTTTTCCCTCTGTAGACTGGGTTCACGTGAAGCTGAACGACTTCTTCCGACCTGGGTGAACCAAACCACGCAAACTTACTAACTCGGCACGTACGTACCAGTACGACGGGGTTATCCTCACCACCCTCTGCCTACACCGTACTGGGTACACCGCCACCTGCCAGCATTTATTCGCTCATCCCCACGCCAGATCAGAAGAATGCCAATGTGATAATTGAATTGATGGCTCAAGCAAGCTCATCCATCTAGTATACTGCAATATCTACATCTGGTACAAATAACTCATGGATGATGTAATTGCTCCCATCACTATCAAATTCAGAATGTTCTGCACGTGACTATGTGACGCGCAGCGGCAGCCTCGCGTCTTTTTCGTACTTTACTGCTTCGGTCCTTTTACTCCTAACACCTCACAGTTTTCGATCGATATTCCAAACCACCCAACATGATTCATCTCAGGCCGAGAATAGCTACGCATAGGGCTTATAAGAGCATAAATCGTCTCATTACGCCAAGACCGCCCCCGTTCACCAGGGTTTTCTCCCGGAAACATGCATCTCAAATACCGACCAGCCCCGTTCTACTTCAGTCTCGTTTCCCTATTAAGACTACCATAGCCGTCACCGTCACTTCTGCAATCGTCTACTACCTTTGGAATGAGGTCTCTGTTGAGATTCAAAACCTGAAGCCCGATTTCCTCAAGCATTATGAGGACCCACTGGTTGTCAATCAGCACTTAGCTCACGTGGGTGATTACATGCCTGTGCAGGCATTGAATGACGAAGGTGTAGACACGATCTTCCATTTATGTTCGCGAGATCTGGGGGCAAGGGGCGAAGATGGTATCGGTCTACCCCGGGTTCACGTGACCAATATAGGAAGCAATGCACCCATCGTACGTGGTCCCAATTTTTCAAACACTAGCCTTCCATAACCTTTTATAACTAACATAGAGAGCAGGAAGATGATATGATAGTGGGTGTTGCTCCAAGTCTTGGAGGAGAGGATAAGTGGTGTTTCTGGGGCGTGTTCGATGGCCATGCGTAAGTTACATTTTTGACTCGTTTGGTTTACTGCATTTGTTTTTTCGGATTTTGTTGGTCCGTTTATTGGAATTCCTATTACTTTTCTCAAGGAAACACAACCCTGAAATCTAACCCATATATAGCGGGTGGGCAACCTCTAGGTTCCTCAAAGAATGCTTACTCCCCTACGTCTCCCGAAACCTTTCAGCTCTGCCGGTGCATTCCACCTCGCTACCAATTACTAACGCTATCAAAAACGCTTTCCTACGGCTTGATGCGGATATCATGTCAAATGCTATGCACACAGCTCTCAATGCACCAGTTCTAACTCCAACGGCCATTGCCGCTCTGGCACCCGCAATCTCGGGTTCATGTGCTCTCTTAGCCATGTTCGACCCAAGATCATCAATATTGCGTGTCGCATGTACTGGCGATAGCCGCGCTGTGCTGGGCCGCTGGTCCCCCCAGGAACAGAAATACGTAGCACATCCCATGTCCAAGGATCAGACTGGATTCAATGAAACCGAAGTAGAGCGTATCAAGCGCCAACACCCTGATGAAGAAGACATTCTCAACCCAGACACTGGTCGACTGCTAGGTCTGGCCGTAACACGTGCATTTGGCGATGCCCGATGGAAGTGGCCTGACAACTTCATGAACCAAATCAAACACAAGTTCTTCGTTGGACAGTCTCCTAGGCCCAACGCAAAATCTCAGCCATACTTGACTGCCGAGCCAGAAGTGACGGAAATTGTGGTTGATAGGGGCGAAGAAGGGACGGCGAACGCAGGGCGACCGGACTTTTTGATCATGGCATCAGATGGCCTTTGGGATTTTATTTCATCTGAAGATGCCGTCCATTGCGTTAACCTTTGGCTCGATTCGACCATACGCGGAGGAGGCTCTGTTGGGGCCGATCCCACGAACACACGTTACAGGACTATATCTCAAGAAGATGGCTTCGAGTATGATGAGGGTAAAGAAATTACCTGGAAGGCCGAACCAAAATACTTTGTTGTCGAAGATGACAATGCGGCCACCCATCTTGTGAAGAATGCTTGGGGAGGCAGTAGGAGAAAACTGTTACATGCAGTCATGACAATGTACCCTCCCTATTCCCGTAACGTCCGCGACGATATCACTATCCAAGTAATCTTCTTCGGCCCACGGGATAAGGAGGAGAAAAGTAGCAAGAAGTCAAAACGATGAAGGAAAGATGATTGGAAAAGGATGGATTAGTCTATCTAGTGAGGAGGTTGTCTTGTAATATATCGACCTGTCTTGGGGTTTGAATATCATAAATATACCCAATTTAGCATACATTCGGCATCTACCACGCCGGACCTGGGTTTACTCTGGTGAGGGAAAATAACTATAAGAAGTCTGTCTGCATATAGAGGACTACAGAAAAATGAGTAGTATCGTATATGAAAAGCCTTTATTAAAATAAAGGGGCTCGGTGTGAGTGATGGACTTTTTCAAGATAATTTCCCCATCCAATGACATGCGATAGATATCCGAATTGGGAAAGAAGCACCTTATAAAGATATTACAAAGATAATTCAGAAATGCTTTGAACATGTTCTATGGGAGGCCTGATGATTTGATTGAACGCAACCAAGCTCAAGACAGGCCCTCTAACAGGAACAGCCCCCCAAATTTTACAAGCATTATTTAGCTTAGAAATATCTTCAACGGGCCTCGCTGGCTTTAGAATCCTAGTGGAGGTTAGTCTTGCGAATCCAACGGATTGTTCCGTTTTAGTGCTTCTGGGGTTGCGGGTAGGTCCGTTGTCTGTTTCGAAAGGTCAAGTGAATATGATGCTCGATAGAGTAAGAATAGCCAAATAGATACTGGCTTAGCGAGGTCCATGGATTCATAGATATCGACCTCTCATCTCCCATTGGATGTGATTGAGTTCAGCCCATGTTACATGGTCACATACGAGAAATCTAAATCTGAAGGGCACGACTCTGCAATGTTGCTCAAATAAATCCTTCGGGATCCTACGGTAAAGTCAGCTTTACGAAATCATCTTGAGGATTATATAAGCGACGCTAATGATTCGTGACCATATGTGGAATTGTTCACGAGCACGTGACTAGAGCGAAATTGATTACTGGATTAGGAAGGAAAAGGTGCCAGGTGTTGAAAACTGCGGAATGCGAACATGATGTAACAACATACGAACTGGTTCGAGACATGTTTGGATTGTGCATGCAGAGATGCCTGTAAGTCGCATACATGATGCCTGATGGCTCTGGATGTGTGCATTTGCCACACGGAAAATTTCCTACACGGAAGTTTCCCGCCATGTCGTCGCTCTCTCAATGCACATCATCTACACCTTGAACTGGTTTGATCCGAACCATGGGGTTTCAGAAGGAATGCTGCAGGTCGACGGGGAAGGGTTGCCTTGTTAGTGCATCTGATTAGGACAAAAGCCAGATGAATGAGCCACGTGGGCTGATAACGGCTGGCAGAAGCGAAATGAGGAAAAAGGTGTCTGGAGGCATCGATGTTCGAGCGAGAAAGATGTGATGGCCGGGCAGCATTCGTTTTCGTAGCATAACAACCCTTCCCGCATCAAGAAGGCGCTTCAGAGGGGCGGTGGTGATCTCTGCGCTGTGGAGGGCGATAGACCAACATGCCCAGACGCGGCGAAGGATCGCGCTTCTTTAACCTTAGTTATTCGAGAGATCCTTCCAACGTGCAATCCCCAAGGATACATCTCGCGTGCAATGGGGTGGGGTGGATTTTGTATGGGATGGGATGGGATGGTACATGGGAAGGAGTTGGAGTAGCTGGCATTGACACGGGTTATGTAATGTCAGGCCCCCCACACCCGAGCCACCATGGGCTTACGTACGCTTCTTCTTTTCTGTTCCTGTTTTCAGCTTTCTTCTGCCTGCACTCCCAGCGGTGTCTTGTTGTTTTTGTTATTATAACTGCATTGTGATATTGCTCCACCATAGTTCGAGGACAGACGGGTCTAGAGAGCAGACGAGACCAGGACAAGACATGATGTTGCGTCGGCTCTTCTTAAAGCCCCGAAATTCGCAGACTAACTAAGGCGATGGTGAGGCCCGCTCCCTCTTGGACGGCGCTTTGACTGGACCTCCTCCTGGCCTAGCTTCAAGGATCAGGTTAGGCTCCGTTAGACGACCGTCGATTGTCGGAAGCCCTTCCATTCACTCGACGGCCTCGTCGAGTCAATCCCATCTGCGGTTCCAGCCTCGGGCGAGTCAAGCTTGATTTTGATTTCTGCAAGTTCAAGTTCTTCCTCTTCCCAAGTCCACACCGGTTGCTGCCAGCTTTGTCTAGAGACTTCGCGGCTAGGTTACGCTATACGTCCACGTACGACAATGTCAGCCAGAACAGCCTCCCCAATGCCTCTTTCGAGGACATGCCAGAACTGCGCCCATGCAAAGATCAAATGTCACAAAAGCCCCGATGCGACCATCTGCGACCGGTGCGTATCTATCCGCCAAGTCCGAGTATCGATTTCGTGCTGATATCTTTTCCAGCTGCCTCCGCTTAAACAAGGAATGCATATTTCGGCAGGCCAAACGGCGAATTTATGGTTCTCGGAAAGACAAGTGAGTGCCATCACTTGTCTGATATCAACCCCCATGCTAACTTTGTAAAGCCGCATTGAAGCTTTAGAGGCCAAAGTAAATGAACTCTTAAATGCTCGACACGCTTCCAGCGAGACTTCGGTCTCCCCAGAGACAACGAGTTCGGTCGGGCAGTCCATTCTCTCTTTGAGGGAGCCTCGACCTTCTGATCCAAATCTTGATAATTCAGTTGAACCACATGGAGAGAGAGCCATCCACACTCAACTCTTCCCTACAGGTTCAGGCGAAGATGTTGTCGATGCTGGAATTCTGACCCTTGAAATGGCCGATGAATTGCTTGATACTTTCCGGAATTTTATGACACCTCATTTCCCCTTCGTTGTTGTGCCTTCACGAATATCGGCAGGCGTTCTTCGGGTCGAAAAGCCTTTCTTATTCCTTTCCATCATGGCAGCGGCGTCTTGTGAAAACCTCTCGCTTCAGAGATTACTCTGCAAAGAAGTCAAAAATGCGGTGGCCCGAAGATTAGTCCTCGGCAATGAAGTATCTTTTGAACTATTGCAAGGACTTCTAGTCCACCTGGCCTGGTAATGTCTACTCTGATACAGCAATTGCCCAGAAGTTAACAAAATATTAGGGGTCAGTATCATGCCAGACCGCGGCGATACACCCAATTTCTCGGGTTTGCTATCAGCATTGTAGCTGATCTACGGCTGGACCGTCCGCCAAACGCAAAATCATGGAAGGTCATGCCAGGAAATGCTGCAGATCAACTTCCCATGTCAGTGCAGAGGTCTTCCTGGGGCCGAGACGTCCAACGCGCTGTAGCTGGTTGCTACTATCTATCGGCATCGTGAGTTCTTTTCCTAGAATGCACAAAGCGTCCTAATTCCACTAACAGCGGCCTAGGGTGTCCGTCTTATTAGAAAAATCATCCATGTTCCCCTACCACCCATACGTTGAAGAATGCTGCGATAATTTGCGCATTGCAGGCGAATACCCAACCGATCAACACCTTCTATACGTCATCCAGCTTCAGTACCTCTTAGGAAAAATCGGTAACCATGAAATACATAACAGCGCATCCTTACTCAATCCCGTTTCCGCAATCCAGCTTTATGTCACATCGATGAAGTCGGAATTAGAACGATTTCGAGAACGGTTACCATTTAACATGAACGAGAGTCGTAAGCTTAAGATCTTTTCAATGACCAAGTACATTTACTAACAAACTTTCAGATCTCGTTGGCATGCTGTATTTTACTGTGGAACTATATCTTCATCAAATGTGCCTATTAGAAGGCATCCCTAATCGAACAAACAACCATGGAACATCATGGCCTCCATGGCGGATTGACATGCTATCTTCCGCACTTATATCCGCCAAATCACTCCTAGAATTCTTCTTATCGACGCCACTAGGTTCCGAGAAGGCATGGAATAATACTGAGCACCTCCAAATTGGATTTGCGGTTACAGTCGCAGCCAGGTTCTCAATTGCCGCCCTCGATAAGGAAATATTTCAAAGTACTCAGGCATTACGAGAAGCTTTCGAACCCACTGAACTACTTGAGCGAACCGTTACTCGACTCGGAGCCTTAGTAACGGAACAGCGCGATACAACTGGCGACCGAGACATCTTCTATCACAATCAAAAACGTATGAAGAGAGTGCAGGCTTGGTACGAAAGTCAACTAGCCCTGGTGCATGCCCAGACCGGATCCCAGCCAAGAAACCTTAATTTTCATACCGGCGAATTAGATCCACATCCTTCAACTCTACCTAGAACTGATGCCGCTTTCGAAGGTACAAATGCTGGATATGCGCCTACTCTCGATGAGTCTCTTGCTGCAGGAGGAATATACGATCTGCAATTTTCACAACTTTTTGCGCCGGACGCAACATATGATGCAATGATGGGCGGCTGGATGCCAGATGCCATGGGCTCGCTTTGATTTGAGTTTATGAAGCATGAACAAGCATTACGCACATGTCTTAATATATGCATATTAAGAAGGTAGCGCGACCTTCTGGGGTCTCAGCGGGTAACGAGTCATGGGCATCCCAGGTCTTAAATTCATACAGACTTGAATTTGTTCTTGAATTCTACAACTCAGTGGGCATAAATCGACTCTACAATCAGTATCGTATCCTCGTTCCAAAAATACTCCATAAGTCGACGTTGCTCTAGAGATGCAATTTCAGCCGGACGCCATGATTCAGAACAGACCATTTGCCAGATCCAAGAAATCCTAAGTCGTAGGATTCAAGGCCATTTCCCAAAATCCTCCAACCAACAGTCCACACGCCCTATTCAAACCCCTCTATTTCAAAACGCCCGATAGAAACCAATTCCAAATCCCAACAAAGGAGACGGTCTGAGGCATGGCTCGCGCCGTTTGCCTAGTTTAGCGCTCATCGCCTCGCATTTGTAGGGAAGGTGTCGTCGAGGGAATCGTCGGAAGCCACACCACGATAGTCAGTTCCCAGCTTTTGGAGCGCAACCCGCTCCTCATCTGACATCTTCTTGGACTTGAAGGACCAGTCACCCTTGGACCAGTTACCCTTGAAGCAGGGGCCGGGGTGGAAGATAGTCAAAGACGCGCAAGCAATGACGAGCATGGCACCCTCGCAAATCATGAACAGGACTTCGTTGTTGGCGAGTGCGCCATCGAAACCCTCACCGAGTTCTGCGCAACGGAAGACGGAACGAGCGAAAATGGTAATGGTCGCAACGGCAACAGCTATGCGATAATGTTAGCGAATGGATACCAGATTGAACAAGCGTTCAGGGTTATCGTCAAACTTACCGGCCAAGAAACCTTTCCACATCCTCGACTCCCTCAAGACAACAGTGTCGTGGTCGGAGTAATCAACCAGGTCCTTCTTTGTCCTGGTGATGCAGTACCAAAGATCGGTGCACAGGCCCATGAAGATCAGCAGGCTAACAACTTGGAATGCCAAACCCGCAATCATGATGTTGACGCCCAAGTCATGCGCATCCTTATCGTCATCGTCTGCCGTTGCCGTCATAGCACCACCTGCCGCCTGCAAGACCAAGGAAATGAAGTCGCAGGTAACGAAGATGATGGTATAAGTACGCGGCTTGAGCCGCGATGCGTCGGTGCCATAGATGCTGATGATCCGCCCAAGGGTAGTATAGATGGAGAAAGACAAGAAAGCAGGCGCGATAGTCAAGCAAATCAAGTTCCTAGGAGGGCACAACGTTAATCAAACAATTACCGAAAAGTACGAAAGTAAAAAGAATAAAAATAAGAGCAAGGAAAAGAGAGTCATATATACTCACATCACAAACGGAGTAAACGGGAACGGATTAAAATGTAGTTGAACCCGACCCGCGTACCCGACGGCCTCCAGCCCTATCCCACATAACATTCCGACCATGAACCCCCACGTTTTATACCACGAACCCAATCCAAGTTGAGCTATGAACATGAGAACGAATAGTGCGAGGAACAAAACATTGCCGGCTAGGTTGGGGAGGTAGGTGAAGGCTCCTAGCTCCAAGGGACAGGTATCGAGGGTGCAGAGGTCGTGGTCCTCTAGGAGGGTTTGGTTCATCGTTTCGAGGGTTCCGTTGAACATAGTGACGGTCGTTGATTGGATGTGGTGTCGAGGTGTTGATCGAGATGGCTATAGAGATGTGAATAGATGGAAGGATGATATAAATATGCAAGACCGCAAGAGGCGATATAGGAAAAAGCGATAGAGAATCTCCTAATAATAACGACCGAATAGTAATAGATAGAGAAGCGATAGAAATCTGAACTGTATATAAAACTGATTGATGAAGCTGATGATGATGATGATGATAGCAATTCACGAGCAACAACACCTCTTATAACCCTCATCCGACCTCAACCCAACCCAACCCAACCTATCGATATTCTTAGCTCAAACATACGCAACCTCAAAGCCACCTCCTCCCGTTATCTCGTACATTATCAAAAACGCCCATAATCAAACTCTCAACCCAAAGCCTCTCGCGCAAAACCAAACCACGGACATCAAAAGCACCGCCTCACGTGGAAGCACCTTGAACGAAGTGGCCAATTAGAGGGGTGGGAGGGGTGTGGGCTAACTATTTCGGGGCGTGGTAAGTGCGTGGACCGTCGGTGTTAGGTCCGTGTCCGTGGCCGTGTCCGACCGATGGACACGCAGGACACGGGAGTGGGTGATAGGGATTGGGAGTGCCTTATGGGGCTGAGTTGGTGATGGGATGGATTTGGGGATGGGTTGCGATGGAGGAGTTAAGGTTATTTTGGTGCTTATTTTTTTCTTGTCCTTGGGTGGAACGGTGGTTGGGTTTGAGGTCTAGACGGTTGGGACCACAGGGGGTTGCCGTTTTTGGAGGTATTTTGGAGTTTGCTTATGGGTGGGGTATGGGGTTATTGTTCTGAGTTAGGATGTTTCTTTCTAGAATGTGGATTTATTTTATTGGGTATGTTTTTGATGTGTTGGTTTGGTGGTGTTGAAACTGAGTGCTATCTATGGGGGGTATGTGGTATGTAAGCGTATACCGTTGTGTATGTACGTATCTCTTCCAACCACGAAATCATGCATCATGCATGATTATTTCCTCCTTTCACTTAATACATACATATAAACGCGTTTCAGAAAATCGATTCATCTCGCAAGGTTTCCCTTATGCGATATTACCGTTCCGCATATTTTCTATTTTCGCATGACGGAGTACACATTCTGCATCGTAATTTCCGTGCTCCTGTGAGTATGATGTTTCCGTGGCTTTCGCATCTTCTGCCTTTTCTATGAACGGGGTTTGGGTTTGGGTGTCCTGGCGCTGGGATATTGGGTTTTCGGGGGGTTGCCTGATTAGCTTTGGGTGATGAGGATACGGGAGGATGGGATTGAGGGTGATGGGAAGGTTTCGTGAGAGAGGTACTGTGTCTTATTGGTTGGGGATCGGAAGGCTAGCTAGATACGGTTTGTAGATATGTTGGAAGATAGATACTGGTTCAATGAAGGAGAAGTTAAGGCTGGGAGGGTTTTGGGATACTGTGGGTTTATCGCTTTAATCCGATTGAATGCTCTTGGTTCGGTGTTTCAAGAAATAGGTATCCTCGGATTGATGTCTGGCTGCTCCGTGGTATATCCTGATTGTGATCCGTAACCTCGATATCATCACTCTGGCATTCAATCCCTAGAACAACACTCAATATTTCTTGTAACATGGTGTTTTGGAAAACTTAAGTTTAGATACCTAGTTAATAGTATAGCAGTGTGGAACATACCACTGACGAATGAAATCTAGATCTCCTCACTCCCAATAATTCTTCCATTCCTTCTCTACCATCTTTATCTCGCCCAACGTTAGATTCGCCTGCATTTCCATCTGCGCCGCCTGCGACCCATAAGTATTCGTCGCGCTGAAATCAGCCTATGATAATGTCAGTCACAGCTCATCTCATATCTCAAAACCAACATCCTAACAATCTATCTTGAAAAGAAGGAGAAGGAAAACTCACAGGAGGAGCAATGTATCCACCAAGAGCCCATCCCATCATCTGCGTCCTAGTATTCTGACCCTGCATCCTCATCATCTGCAACATGAAATTCACCTGCTCTTTCTGCTGCTCATATTTCGTAGCCAGCATCTGAATCTTCTGCGTCAATTCCTCCTGTTTCCGACTCCGCTGGATAATCTTCTCTCTCAACGTGTCGATATCCCCAGTCCTCAATGCATCTTCCCAGTACCCCCTTGTCCTGGGTGAGTAAAGTTGGCATGAAAAGCTACCCGATGGGATGAATGGACTGGATGCAAAGTACTTCGCAATCGGCCTCGGGGCTGGCTTTTGTAATTCTGGCTTTACGACATCTAGGAAACATTCTTCGCAGACGGTAAATTCGGGCAGGACTGATGGCATGTTATAGCAGGGTCTCTCTTTGACGTAATTGTCTTTTTGACAGTCTGGTACAAGAGCCCAAATTTTGATGAATGAGAGTGCGGGCCTGATATCCCGTTGACCGGTCTTATGCACCTTTTCGGCTATGTCGATGAACTGATCGATATATTTTATTGTACGATCGGATGTTGGCACCATTAGGTCGCAGGTAGCTGGACATTGCGCTCCGTCCACAGCCACTGTGAAGAGATTACGTAGAACGGGAGTTAACGTCTCAAGACGCGCAAGGCAGTCTGAACAGATAGTGAAGTCTTCAAAGAGAGCACTGGTCTGAGGATCCGTAAGGCAGAACCACTGTCGTGTTGCAGTGGGCTTTTGACCCTTCTTCATCAAATCCAATGCAGCTTGATCGCTCCTCGCCGCAAGATTCGGACAAGTGCCTTCAGAGACGGAAACTGCGGACATCTGGCCTATAAGGGATGCATCCGGTGCTGATTGAGATACTAACCAAGCCCAAGCAATCCTGACCCAGAGTTCGCTGAAATCGCATAGGGACAACATGTTTGGTGGTTTTGGTGGTGCGCGACCAAAGAAGTTGGCATATCGAGTTGGTTTTATGGAAGTTTCAAAACAGTCGGGACAGATGTCGAAGTTGTCGAAGGTCTGGGGACCTGTGATATTGTACCAGTCGTTGTGACCGGGTTCGAATTTCGTTCTTTTACATTGTGCGAAGGCTGGGGGTTTGGGAGGTTGAGTTGATGCGTTGTTTGGTGTTCCGGGTTGTGAGGGACGTTGGAGAGGCATGACGAATGTTTGGAAGATTGATGGGTATGGGAACTGAAACCTGTGATGTTGATTACTTCGCTAACACTTGATCACAAGAATCTTTCTCCTTGCATATGCTTTCTCGGAATCCGGAGTCTCTACGGGCGGTTATTGTCGACACAGCTTCCGCAGTTGCCAAACCTTTGGAGTCAAGTGGGACAATTGATTGGACAAGGAAGAAGAAAACTGAAAAGACGAAAGATTGAAAGGACCCAACAATCCAATATATCGACCTACCTCAAGCCCAAAACCAAGGTCATGAAAAGAAGGTGTTATCTATTTCAGCTGGCAGCCTAACGGAACGAGTTCTCGACCCCACAGAGTAACACGAGTATCACCGGAGGTATATATGCAAGTAACCCAAAGCCTGCATTGTGGATCTATGCCATTTCCCGAAAAGCCAAGGTACTAAAAGCGCCTCCAATGTTCCAGTGTCGTCTCTAAATTCCATTATTAGAAAAGCGCTTCGTTAAATCGTCGCCGGGATATCTGCATAGTCTGCTTAAAACCGGGTATGGATTTTCAGGGCCCTTGCAAATACATATGGAGCCAAAACCTACTTTATCTCGTGCTTTCATTGGAATACGGGTTGGTGTATGTGTGGTCATGTGCAAGGAAAATGTAAGAGACGGCGCCTCCGGGATGTGTGGAACGTTCATTGGAACTTCTTTCGGAACGGATACCATCAATCCGGTTTGTAGCTTTAGTGGCTTTGCAAAACCTGTTAGCTAGTTTTTAAATAGCAATAGCATTCAGCGTAGATATTGCATGCAAGGCTGAAATACTAGCCTGAGCCAAAGTCTGCTTAAGCTACTTTTGCTTCTACAACGATACACTGCCGTGCACTAGAAGACGGAATCATAATCCTAAATTTTATATACAATGTTTAGATCTACCATTCCGCAATTCCACCCTTCTGCGGTTTCTGTACTCTAACAATCTTATCACAATTAAGTAGGCATTGAGGATCGAAAGCTAACTTCAATCTCCTCATAGCATCTACAGTGGTCTCTCCAACCTCATGGGGTAGGTAGTCCCTCTTGACGAGCCCAACACCATGTTCACCGGTTGCTGTACCCTCGAGTTCGATAGCACGCTTGACCTGTCGGTGAACGATTTCTTTGGCGATCTTGTGTTCCTTCTCATTATATAAAATGATAGCTACAGATTGTTAGTTCCTGTACCTGGCGACGAGTTGAGGAATACCACTTACAATGAAAGTTACCATCTCCGACGTGACCTACAATACTACCAATGAGACCACTCTTCCTGATGTCCTCTTTAGTCTCCTCGATGATCTGTGGCAGCTTGGAGATAGGAACAGCCACGTCGGTTGTCCAGACGCTATCACCTTCGGTTCTTTTCTGAGCCATGACACTCCATAATGCTTCTTTTCGAGCTGACCATAACTCATTCTTCTCTTCATTGCTCTTAGCGAATTCAAAAGACTTGGATCCAGCCGCTTTCGCCAACTTCTGTACTTGACTGATCTGTTCTTTGATTGCTGCCGGTGTTCCTGCAAATTTGAAAAATAGGGTTGGTGCCTCGGTCCAGTGTTTTGAAGTCATTCCTGCATCGTTAATACATTTCATTTGGACATCATCAAGGATTTCAATGGCAGCAATGGGTACACCAGCACCGACAACGCGGAATACGCAATCGGCCGCGTCTCGAACACTCTTGAACGCACAAATAGCAACACTGGTATCTTGCGGTTTAACAGTGACCTTTAGTGTTGCCTCTGTGACAAGTCCCAAAGTGCCCTCGCTACCGATGAACATACGTGTGAGATCGTAACCAGCAGAGCTCTTTCTTGGTCTTTGTCGTGTCTTAATGATTGTGCCATCCGCGAGGACAACCGTCAATGAGAGCACCCATTCTTTCATTGTTCCATATCGATATGCGTTCGTACCAGAGCAACCAGTCCCAACCATACCCCCAATCATGGCACCTGGTCCAGGATCTGGTGGAAAGAAGAGGTTCGACTCAGATAATTCTTCATTGAGCGATTCCCAGCCTACGGCAGGCTGAACTACGACATCAAGATCATCTTTGTGAAGGGCAAGGATCTTGTCCATCCGAGAGAAGTCAATGCAGATTCCACCCCGTGTAGCCGCAAAGTGTCCTTCCAACGATGTACCCCCCGAGTAAGCAGTCACAGGTATCCTTCGCTCATTGCAAACCTTCATGATCCGCGAAACTTCTTCGGTGGAGGCGGGCTTTACGACGCAGAAAGGAACATCGTCTGGAGAGGATGGGTGTGACGACCACGATGATCCGGAATGTGATTCCAAGTCTGCTCTCTCTGTAGAGACATTTTCCTCGCCAACTATATCGCGGAAATCCGCCCATGCCGCTTGTAAGGTTGCAGGTGCGATGTCATGTCTCGGAGGCACGGTCGCAGCGAGAGGAATCGTGGAATTGGTAGCAGGTTTGGGGGGCTTCAAGGTGCCGCCATAGTAACCCAGAGCCGCAGAGAAGAGAGTGACTTGATCAGGTCAGCTTCATCAATCCACATCCCAATTGCGCAATTGCGCATTTCGACAGCGTACCAAATAAGAGTGCCGCTCCCCTCGACCCCGCGCTTGCTTTTCGATATTGTGCGAATCGCTCCTGCTCAGCTTTCTCCCTCTGTATCCTACTATGCGTGCTCTCCCACAGTTGGCCCTTGAAATCTTGTCGCGCTGGTTTCTTCTCTTCGGCGTAGCTTCGTCTTTGAGCTTGATTGGCGCATCGGAAAAGGCATCGAGCCGCGGGAGGCTGCTTCCGGGCGCTCCGGAGAGCGGATGGAGCTTGGGAGAGGCTTCTTGAAGACATTATGAGGGCCAAGAGATGCCTTTGAGCATTGTAGATTAGGCCAGAAGCGGGGATGGAGATGCTTTGCACGCCATAGGTTGACGAAATGATAAATACCTAGGGTATTATTCGGAGCTCGGCTACGTGACCATAGCTTTTCATCTTATCCAACCATTCTACCCAATTGCTGGCTATGGCACGGAGTAGAACTGGCCATTCAATGCCATTGTGGAGAGCATAAGAGATAATCTATGATCCTAATTCTCGAAATCAGAATTCAACGCATGCAAAATAATGCGCAGATAAACCTTTCACTGAGGCAACATAGCATCACGTTCACAAAGAAAGCACAACTACTAAACTGGAAAACGTATCCTATTCCTCTATAAGCTCAATGGCAAACACCAGAGCATGAATCAGTCCGAGTCCAGATAACTACCTGTCGAGCGCCTTATAAGAATAATATCCAAAGGTTCCAGAGTGTCTCGAACAAGTCAAGTACTCAGTGCTTCGTGCAAGAGTGCACTAAACCCATTGCAGGGCATGAGAGATTTTTGCAGGCATAACACCGCCAATTGAAAACCAAACCAATTCTGTAAGTAACGCCTTCTGCAAATAAAGAAATCCCTTCCAGAGTTGTCCCTACCAAATGCTCGGATGTGCATGCTGTATGAAGAAAACAGGAATCGTTGAAGAGCGCATTGCTTCATAAATTCCGTGATCATGGATAAAACCGAACGCCATGCTGAAAATCAAAAACCTCCACTACGGAGCGGCATAAGGACAGTAATGCACAAGGCGGAAAAGCAAACGCCGTGGGAGTATACCCTAAAATGCAAACGAGAGATAATGAAACCGTTAAAATGCCCACAGGGGAAAATGTGGTATCGGGGAAAATAGAGGGGGGTGGTGTTCGGGAGATTTCTAGGTGGAGGCCGTGAAATTCATGTTATCGTCGAACGGAAGGAGGCCAGTCCAGACCGCTGTATAGAAATAAGGTTATGAAGCTACATGTAGCTTCTTGCTCATTCTCAAGATCCTTGTCTTGAACCATGTTATGAATGCAAGCCAACGACCTTTGGCAGCCCGTTTCGTCGTGACGTGCGGGACCGAATAGCTCTCCTTCTCACTAGTGGCTGTACCAAGTCGACCTGAGCGACTATGGGGATCTTTGTGGCTGAAGTAATCCTGACTATCAGCAGGTCTTGAGAGATGTGTTTTCTCATTTGAAGTCTCATCCGAGGCACTCCGGCTTCTTCTACACTCGTCTGCAAATGATTTTCGTTGTTGACGTTCTTCCTGCTTAGACCGTTTTCGGATGTCTTTCTCCTCTTTTCTGAGGGCTTCCTTCTCCGCCTTGCGATCTTTGGCGGCTTCTTTTTCTTCATATGCCTGACGAGCGGCGCGAATTGAGGCAGCACGAGATGCAGGATCAACTGGTGAATCACGGCCCCCACGAATGAATCGGAATGCTTGATCAAATGATGTGCGGGAGCTAGGGGAGGTGGTGTCCAATGACTTGAGAGTATCCCCTCGAGAGCGAGAGCCAACGTTGGGCGAATTGAGTGGCAGACTTGTCTGGGAATAGCTTCCTCCAAGCCGGGTAGATGAACTGGTCGTATGCAATTGCAAACGCAAAGGAGGTGTTGTTCCCGTATTCGAGGAAATCGATCCTGACCGCCTACCCGGTTCAAACATATTTTGTCTCATCCTAAACTCTTCATCTGACATGATATCATCTGCTTCTTCGTTTTCACTGTCCAAAATGGAGGAGGGCGAGGATTTAGATATGGGCGGGGTATATGATCGAGGTGTTTGTCGAATTGAGGGCAAATAAGGAGCCGTGGGCCGCTGCAGACTCGAGGATGTTGAGAATTGTGATGTGCTACTGACCGATCGGTGATGGTTTCTGTTTCGATTGTTGACGGGGGAGAAGTTGACTTCAGAGGCTGTTCGCTGGTTTCCACTGCTGTATTCTCGAATACCAAGCCCAGCCAGGCCCTCATTCTCTGCTGCAGGGCGGTCAAGGTCTAGCGAACGCGAATCTCTGGTCGAAAACTTTCGCAGGTAGGGCTTGATCTTGCGGGGGTGTGAAGTTGGAGCTTGTGCGGGGCGACTCGATTCAATCCAGGGCTCCTCGGAAGTGTATTTGGGTGTGTCGGAGCGGTTGAAGACGAGGGTCGCTGAATCTGCCATCAATGGGCTCAGCGGGCTGCCGATAGACGAGGAGGAATTCACGCGTCGGTGAAGCCTCGCATGGGAGGATGGCGCGTGGGAGCGGGTCGTTGCCATTGGGGACGAGGTTGGGGAAGGGTGTATCAACTGTACATGTCGAACAGATTTGGCATGCGCATTGTAGGTTGGATGTTGTTGAACCATGATAGCGGAAGCGGGAGCGGAGGTGAAACGATGGCTATCACCATAACAACATGTTTGGCGCCCACCGGATCGGAACGGATGGAGGTCAACGGTTTATAGACTGCAGTTCCAACTTCCTAGCGAGAGAGAGGCAAGTCTCTGGCAGCTGGCGGTTGCGACAAGTAGGCCCGGCTGTCTCGAATAGCCTCGATGATGGAGGAGATGCGGCGGAGCAGTGAAGATCTGACCGGGATGTAGCAACCTTAAAGATGGCTGAGGGGAACGGCACGATGAAAATAGCGCCTGAGTGGTCAACGTCAGGACTCGCGGAGGCAAAGTTGACGACTGCTCAGCTGCGCACTGCACACCACAAGCAAAACAGCGGAGGGAGAGAAGAAATGAATAGGAGAAGAGGAGTAGAACTACGAGTCGAGTAGATTTCGATTCGAATACGAGCTAAACCGAGAGGATGTTAAACCAATGTTGCCGGAGCCAAAAGGCGGCGAAGAGACACTGTACTGTATCTGGAACGCCAGTCCATTCAACAACGAGCATCCTCCTCAGCAGAGGCCATCAACCCCTCACGAGATAAGTACCACGCTCGTCGTACATTATATTATCATCTATCACGGCCAAGGAAACAAAGCCATCCGGACCGCGTCGTCTACCGAGGCAGCCCTAGATCAGCCAGGGCCCGGCAGGATACGACTCCTACAATACGCCTCTACGATGAACTACTACTGGCCGACATTATTGGCCGAAAGCAGAGACAATCAGAACTCGTGTGCAAATCCTACGCAAGCAGAGTGGCACAGCGACATTTACATTCCTCAGCCCACGGCCATCCTAGAGCAGCTCAACCACCGCCGCGCAGAGCAGAGCCGGCTGCAAACGTGCCTTGGGGAGACTCGAGAGCCCGTAATCACGATTCGTATGGGGCTTTGGGAAGAGTTATGCCGAGCTAGCATGTACGGGCCTAGACCGGCTTCAAAAAAGGTTGGAGACGTCCCCGCAGGCACAACCATGGGAAGTCACATCTTCAGGCGTCGCGATAAACATATACCTGGCGACCTACTTGATTTGTTTAGGCTGGGGTAATTCTGAGCATTCTATCCAGAATCCTGGGTTGCAGCGCACGCGAATGACAGGGCCAATGTTTGCTGCAGGCATGTCCAAGCGGAACTTGATCTCCCGTTCCAGCACGGCAACGAAGATATGAATGGCTGAGCGGTCAGCACATTATTGTATTAATGTGTCGGTGAGAGCGCGCTCGCTCGCTCACGAGTCGAGAAGGTGAGTCTGGGTCTTCGGTTGGGGTGCCGCGGTGAGGCTGTCAGCAGAGCGTGCGGCGAATAGAAGAGTCCAAGCGGCGCGGAGTGGACGTCTTCCTAAACATAATCACATGCCGTCGTCGAAGCCGCATAATGTTTGAAGCAAGCCATCCACTCCTCCGCCAGCGTTCCCAGAGCCCCGACGGCTGTTCGGTCTCGTTTACATGACCACCCCACCTCGCCTTCTCCAGCTTCCAAGATTCACGGCGTCGCGTCCGACCAACCATCGCCAAGCATCTCCACGAACCTGTCAAATCGCCATCTACCAATCGTGCCGATAGACTTTCCGCTGCAGCATTACCTCATGCCCAGTTTTTCAACACTGCTTTACCAGTGATATGCTTGCTTACCAGTATGCTACCGTCCCTTCGCCATCGCTGTTACGCGTTTCACCCAAAACATCACCCTATCAGAAACCGTTCCAGCCTCGTGGCTCAAGGGACATCAAGCGTACCACCATCACTTCTCTAGCAACATCATGCTCTCCTCCAAACCCCACACCCTCAATTCAAAACCACCCCGCCTTTGATATCCCGTGGTGTTCTACCTAACATCATGCCGACCCACAGCACCCTGAAAACAGAAAGCTAGCCATGAGACGGCGTTCCTCAATGCATTTCTAAGACGTACTCATCTCGTTGGATGCATGAATGCTTCGTAAACTATACTGCAAGGTTCCACCAGCTCATTGCTTATGTGTGGCAAGGGAGCGTAAAGTCGGTTTCCCTGCTGAAGACATGTCATTTCAGTGGTAGTGGTATGATTTACCTCTTCTATCAAGAAGTATTATATTTAGATGTGCTCGTGATGTAGACGCGTGTCAGCTGCTTCTCACTTTGTATCGAAGGTAGAATGTCACCGTATGAACCTACCGATGTATTCTTAGGTGGGTCCGATGTTGTACTGTACAAATCAGTTCTCCGACGGATCTCAGGGACGAGCCGGGATGACGAAATAAGTGACGTTTGAGAGTTTCGCTGGGGTAACAAGATTCAGCAAGGCTGACCAGAAGACGGCTGCCAAGAGGAGGGCCCGAAATCATGGAAACCTGGAGTAAGGCGTTCACGGTGACTCGCCAAACGGTTGATTATTTCAGGTGTTTGCGTACAGAGCTGCCTTTCCGCCTAGTCACGAGGGTCAAGTCCACTACGCAATCAGCTTCAGGCGCCTTCTACCCCTTGATATTAAGAGCCACATCTAGGTATACCTTATCAACTTAGAAGTATTGTGGAAGGGATGCCTAGTTGCTTTTAAAAGGCATCGCCGTACCTTTCGTTCTATAACTGACAGGTGGCCTCTGCGACTGGGGTATGGGCAATCCACATTCATACACTTCGTAGTCCCTATCTAGCACATGGGGGCTTATTCGGAAAAGGTCATTTGAACATTGAATTGATTTGGTATGAGGGCTGGAAAGAGCTGTTGAACTCGTATTATGATAAAGGATCGTATGCTTAATAAGCATCTTTGGCTGAGGACACTATTAATTGCTTTTAAGAACAAAGCGAACGTTCATTTCCCGGACCATGGGTTTGCTCCAAACATCACAGAGAACACGCCAAGATGTTTAAATAGTCAATATCAAGAACATCTCTGAAGCTGTTTTCAGACGAAGCTGGTTTGGTCCAAGCAACCCGTGGACAGCATCGAAATGTTACGCGCTTTCGACCTCTTTCATTCCAAGTATTAGCGTTATATTCCGTAGCATGCGCCAGAATAGCATTGCAATATCTATTTTAATTTTATATGGAAAGTTTCTCCTAGTTTTGTCGTGTTGATTGTGATGATGTTGTTGAGTTTCTAAACCTTGGGATGATTAGGGTCAGCATGCGCACAAGGAGGTGGCGGTTTAACGAGGTCCAGTGGGCAGAATGGCGAGATCCCTATTCCAGTCACCGCTAAACCTGGCTCGGGTTAGCGGTGACTGGGAATCTTAAGCCCAGCCGCCCCCATGACAAAAGGTTTACAGAAAAACAACACCACAACGGACAAAGGCGCATATCACCTTCCCCCAACCCATTTCCATTTCCCTCATTTAATTTTGCGCATGGAATTGTTTTCATTCTTCATTCCGAGCGCTTTCACCTACTAGACGCCTCTCCACCTTTACCCCCTTGGTTGTCCTCAACCTCCCGTCGTCGCAGTGTAATGTCTAAACGGAGCGCCCAAGTCCAGGGCTCGAAAGACGGCATGTTTACAGGCGCGGGCCAAGACGAGGCCGAACAAGCTCCAAAGCGAGCGACAGCTGCCCAGCTAGCTAATCGAAAGTACGTGATGTCCCCAGTCTCCTCTCCGTTGCAAGTGAAGTTTTCGATGAGCCGAGAGCAGCATTCACTGCGCGCAACTCTCCATCGCCAACTTCACTTTCATTACATGAAGGACTACGAATGACGTCGCTCTGGACGCGTGCCTTACGGCTTCACCTCGCCTTGCTTCGTCTTTCGCGCTGTCTCAAATTTTCCACGCCCTCTTCCATCACTCGACTTTACAACCTTATACAGTTGGACGCGCCAACTAACTACCAATCAGAATCAAATCCATAAAATCTCGACGAGCAGTTGGCTCTAGTTCGGTGAGTCGCAACACCTCGGTCGCAAGGACTACCTCCACGATCCGTCAACGTTCCGATACGAACTCCCTCAGCTCTATAACGCGGTAGAAACCATACAAGACAAGCTACTGATACCTGACAGTCAAATACACAAGGCACTGGATTCGGTCAGTCGCAGGCAAACCCATTCAGTTTCTCACAGCCGGCACCGGGCTCCACAGGTACCAATCTATTTGGTGCTCAAGGGCAACAACCAGGTGGAGGCGCGTTTGGGACGACAAACAGCTTTCCCCCAGCACAGTCGGGGACACAATCTGAAGTTCCAGCATCTTCATTTTCCAGCTCATCATTCCCGGCATTTGGTGGTTCGAATCCGAATCCAACTTCGAGCTTCAGCTTTAACCCACCCTCGGCCTCCTTCAATTTCTCAGCGGGCGGTCAAGGATCAAATCCATTCGCAAGCTCTACACCAACCACCGCAGCGAACGGCAATACGTCTAGTGGTTTCGCTGGGTCTATCTTCAATACACCATCTACACAAGCTGAAGGCGCGCCAACGACCTCAAATCCCTTTGCTACGTCTGGGTTCTCTACACAGAATACCGCACAACCGGCCACAACTCCACAAAAGCCTGCGCCTACAAATTTCTTTGGAACTGCATCGACCACTCCTTTCGGTCAACCACCAGCAAAGAATCTGTTCGGCTCTGGCGATGATGCTATGCAGACATCTCCCGATCCGTCACCGGTGAAGAACACTCAACCAGCTACCGCAACACCTAAAGTAACTGCTCCCACTTCTACGGGAGGTCTATTTGGTAACATAACCCCACAACCACCGAAATCGCAGGACGGTCCCGCGAAACCAGATTCTACTGCGAGCGCAACACCTGCCTTTAAGTTTGGTTCGGTAACGAATACACAATCAACACCGGGAGGTCTGTTTGGAAGCCTATCACAGGACGCAAGCAAAAGGAAAGAAGACGAAACCCCTAAGGCTGGCGTTTCTACACCACTTAAATTTGACCTTTCCAAGCCATCTCAGGCCAACGACACGAACCCCTTTTCAGCATTTGGTCAATCAGTGCAGGCCCCAAGTACGGATAAGAAAGAGCCCGCGGCTACACCTGCTAGCAAGGAGTCACAGGCAGCTTCCAATCCATTCAGTTTTCTAGCAAATCAAACTCCCGCGATGGCAAAGACACCCGCGCCGGTGTCCACGCCATTCGGCCAGAAACCCTCACCATCTCTTTTCTCACAGACGCCTGCTAATGGGGCCCCGAAAGGCTCACAGGCAGCTACGTCGTCCGCGAACGCCACGCCCAATATATTCGCCCCTTCACCCTCCGTTTTCTCCTCAGGGCCATTTGCGCCAACCACACAGACTCCACAGAATACCACTGCTACTCCTAAGACCGGCGGCCTATTTGCAGCTTCTGAGCCTGCAAATAAACAATCAACTTCAACCCCCGCACCCTCGTCCACTCCGTTCACATCTAACAACAATGTCTTCAAGTTTGCGTCCTCTGCCCAAAACTCCACAAGCACTACACAACCTGCCTTCAACCCCTTCGCAACACCGAAGCCGGATAACGCTACTTCAACGACCCAGCAACAAGATCAACCCAAGCCTACCCCGTCGTACTCAGCAACACCTGCCCCTATCGCACAAAGTGGTTCAGTTTCTGCGCCATTTTCCATGACTTCTAGTGGTCCAGCCCCAGCTCCACAATCACAGGCCCCAAGTTATCTAGACGAGTGGGATCGTAAATTGTTCGATGCAGAGGCTCAATTATTTTCTTTGAACAAAGCTGTGCAAGAAAAATTTCGTGACGCTCCAATCACCAAGGGATGGACACGGGTCTTGCGTTTCTTTGCAGACGAGTCTGCAAAGCTTGAAGGCAACGTCATTCGAATCAAAAAGGCAAAGGCGCAGGCTCACGGTGTCAAGCCTGGTTCGTCTACACTCTCGACGAAGCGGAAAGCGGACGAAGAACGCCCGGCCGACCATGATGGCAGAGACACACCATCGAAGAAGTCAAAACCCACCCAAGATTCTGCTAGTATTTCTGCACCAGGAACTTCGGCGACATTTAGCCTATTCAGCAGTGCGTTAAGCAATCAAGCCGGGTCCGGAAGCTCTAGTTTTGGTGCAGGGGGCAACACTGCTTCACCAATTAAGGCTCCTGCTGTTCAAGCACCTAAGACCGTCACTGAGAAGCCAGGCTTTGGAGGCTTTGGAGCCAACGGTGGTGGTGCTGACAAGCCTGCACCCACATTCCAAATGCCCAAGTTTACTGCGGCCCCAGGAACAGGAACCAATTTCATGGCCCAATTTGGACAGAAGGCTAAGACCAAAGAGGAGATTGCAAAAGAAGCTAAGGAGAAAGCAAAGCGAGAAGAGTGGGACTCTGATGACAGCGAAGGCGAGACTGAGGCAGAATGGGAAGCTCGATATGACCAGCGCCTGGAAGAAAAACGCGCTGCGGACCAAGCACAAGCCGCAAAGGCTCCGTCATTTACTTTCTCTGCCCCTGCATCAAATGCTTCAAGCGACTCAGAGACAGGATCCAAAGCATCTTTCTCTTTCCCGAAGACTACCAGCAACCCATTCGCGCAGAGCAAGAGTGGAGAAGCGAGCGGTGCTAGTAGCAACGGCCTATTTGGATCTCGCGTTGGCAGTCCTGCGCCATCGACTACTGGTGGAACTTCCGTATTCGACGCCCCTCAAAACAAATCTACTTCGGGCAGTAACATCTTTGGGCACCTTTCTGGAGCCGAGTCCAATGACCAAGACGAAGAATCAGACGAAGAGCCCGCTGCAGCATTGACTTCGTCACCATCCAAGCGCAAGCATGACCCATCTACTTCTGAAGAGGAGACCCTCGAGGAAACCATGAGGAAGAAATCGAGTGGAGCGAGCTTATTTGATCGAATAACTCGCGACAAGCCATCTCAGCAAGAACCCCAATCGAGCACGGATAAAACCAATGGTGTCACGGAGACTCCTACACAATCTTCCTTATTTGGATCATCGCTCACTCCTAATACAAGCTTTACTGGAGACCAAACTTTCAAGCATGACAGCCCTATCAAATTTAGTCAAAGCACAAATGCTCCGTCTTTCAACTTCACACCCTCCAGTCCGTCAGGAAAAAATGAGAAGCCAGCGGCTGTCGGATTCAGTTTCGGAACTCCATCTACTGGACCGACTAACTCGTTCCTTTCTGCATCAATGCCAGCCACCGGTTTGCCATCTGGCTATAATACACCATTTGGTTCTTCTCGTGCTACCACGCCGTTCTCTGCCGATGAGGCCAGTGGAAAGGAATCAACAACGGAAAAGCCGGCAGCAGATGAAAACGAAGAGGGTACGAAAGACGCCCAACTTCGTCTTACAGATCTTAGTGACGAGGAGAAGCAAACTCATGACATACTTTTTGAAGTTGATCCTTCTAAATGTCAAGACTACGTCAAAGAGGGTGACCCTCCCAAGTCAGTCTGGAAGGAGCATGCTAAAGGCCCGCTTTGGATTCTCAAGAACAAGGCGTCTGGGTTAGTCAGTGTTCGCATGCGTGTAGCACCTAGCGGAACGGTCAAGGTGAACTTTAACCTTGCCTCTTTTAAGGCTGATCAGCATGATAAACGAGTCAGGCTCGGATATATTCGAGCAGATGGTTCCTTGGGAACATACCTCTTCGCTTTCCGTACTGCGGACCTATCTAAGCAATTTGCGGAGACTATCAACTCAAACAAGCCATCAGCATAAATGCTCCTTGACGGCTGCCCCAGATTGAGTCTCATTTCCTTTTTACTTCGAAGCTATGCATAACGGGGCGTTCGCGGTATCCATCACTGGGCTTACAGCATTTTGATTTCTAATTTCTTCTTACTTTACTGGCTGTAGTACCCTTTTAACTCCTACCCTGAACCAACACACTAGAAAATATCCTACCTTCACAGTGCTGCACACGATGTACCCCGATGACGTTGGTATCCCTACCAGGTAACCCGACGTCTTAGGTATCCCCATTACTCTACTACCCTTGACTCACTTTGATATTGTAACATAAGTTGGATACGGATTCGGCCCCGTTCCCATTCCCATTCCCATTTTCCCTTTCCCTCTACCTTTCTGATTGATGTAAAATAAGCGGAGCACGGTTGTGCATGGATTGATGGCATATGCAAGGGATAATGGCGGTCTTGCAGCGAGATGAAAAAGGCAGCGAGCGATGGTTAGGTAGATTATATGCAATGCAAGATCTCACACGGAGCTGCCTTTCAAAATTACGTTGACACCCCTTCAATAATGCCGCCAAGCGAATAGAGAGTAAAGCGCTCTACTTGAGGAGGTAGAGGCGCCTAAGGCTGGTTACTTATGAAGGAATGAGCCTCTGTTTAACATCTTGAAGGAAGCATGTCTCTTTAAGATGGGGAGAACTAGGCTCTGTGTATTACGTTGAAGGGAATATGCCCCCCTAGGCTATGATGGGTATATATCCTCGCTTGAGCTTAACCTAATAGAGCAGAACTCTGTACTCTTCGCCTTAAAGAGGTGTGCTCTCTTTAGGTTTATAATCAAGTAGGGCACGCATCAATTGAAATGAGTACCTTCATAGGCCATGATTAGACAATGGCGCCAAGCGTAACCGGAATGGCACCAGCGTGCCGAGGGATGCCGAGCGGTCGGGGGGAAAATGGTGGTGATTGACCTGACCGACTGACCTGACTACGGATGGATTCTGACTTTCTGACAGCTCCAAGCTTCGTTGGCCTCTCTCCGGCTTCCTACCACTGCCTCTATCCAGGTTAGGCATCCGCTAGGATACTAGAAGATTCAACACACAAGCCCTCCCAATAATTAATAATGCCTCTGAGGAGCAAATTTGCTTTGCACGGCCGCAGACGCCACGCCTCTTGCTGCTGCTTAGGAATTGCCAGCATGGAACCGAGGCATCTTGAAGCTGGCGGGGCAATTCACCCTTTCCAGGATCAGCGCCGCATGCTGTCCTTCGTTCTTCCATGTCCTGAAGTCGGAGCAGTATTCTAATCAGGCATCTGGCGTATCCACACAGTTACGAACCTACTCTACCACTATTTGCCCACCCCAAACACCGCCCTGCTATTGGAACCACGGCTATACTGTGGCCGCATCCCGGCTTCGTTAAGGTGATGCAATCAACATCATTGCGACGCGGGTTTTACGATTTCTAATCTACTATACTGTATGCTGCCATTGCTTCAGGTGTTTCGTCCGTAACGTCCTTCCTCCCTGCCTTTCCCTATATATATTCCCCCATATTCCCCCCATTTCCTGCCTCAGTCCCTATCTCTCCTCCGAAACCTCTCTTCCCACTTTTCACACGCACATACACGTAGCAGATTACCCCACCAGAAACATTGCAACCATGGTACAGAACAAAGGTATCATCTTCAAGAAGGTCCCCGTTGGTTGGCCGGTCCCCAACCAGGATCTGGCCATTGAAGACCGACCCTTCGACCTCGAACAAAGCCCACCAGAAGGCGGTATCACCGTGAAGAACTACTACGCTTCCTTCGACCCCTACCAACGAGGACGTATGCGCGATGCATCAGTCAAATCCTATGCACCACCATTCGAGCTTGGCAAGCCCATCGCCAACCGAGCCATTTCAAAGGTCGTCAAGTCCAACACCGACAAATTCCAGCCGGGTGATGTCATCATATCCTATGATGCCACGCCTACAGAGGAGTACTCGGTCCTGAACCAGACCTTTGTAGAGAAGGCAAGGAAATTCCAGAACCCTAACAACCTCGACCCTAAGATCTTCCTTGGTGCATTGGGCATGCCTGGTCTGACGGCCTTTTCATCATTCTACGACATCGGCCAACCCAAGAAGGGAGAGACTATCTTCATTTCTGCGGCCAGTGGAGCGGTTGGTCAGATTGTAGGCCAGTTGGCTAAGCATGAAGGTCTGAAGGTCATTGGCAGTGTAGGTGATGACAAGAAGCTTGAATTCATCACCAAAGACCTTGGATTTGATGGTGGGTTCAATTACAAGAAAGAGAAGCCCGCGGATGCGCTGCAGAGACTCGCACCCCAGGGTATCGACATCTACTTTGAGAATGTGGGTGGTGAGCAGTTGGAGGCGGCTATTAATAATATGAACACATTCGGCAGGATTAGTAAGTTTGCATCTCAACCAACGTCAGACGTTGCAATACTAACATTGGTCAGTCGCCTGTGGAATGATCAGCCAATACAACCTCAAGCCAGAAGAGCTTTACCCCATTCGCAACCTAATGCAAATCGTCGCAAAGCGTCTCACCATCCGTGGATTCATCGTCGGTGACGCAAACATGGGACCTAGGTATTTCCAGGACCACCAAGAGAAGCTACAGAAGTGGATTGCGGATGGTACTTTCAAGATCCAACAAAGCATCACTGTCGGTATTGATAACGGTGTTGAGGGATTCTTGGGTATGCTCAAGGGTGACAATTTCGGAAAGGCAATCTTGCAGATTGCTGATTTGGAGAAGGAGTAAGCTGTTCTTGAAAGAGGGTCAGTGTTTAACTAATCATTATTCGTCTCATCTCTCATGAACGACTACTAACTTCTTCCAGTAATTATGCATAGACGCGGTGATATAAAAACGGACGATGAGACATATCTTCAGCTTGGCTAAAGGACAAGGAAGAGGTTCCTAAAACAAGCAAATTCGTACGATGTAACGAAACCCATACATAACCAATCAAATATTCATACCAAGACCGAACTCCTATCCAAGGGAAATGAAACTGAAAACATTTTCTCGTTGTGATCAAAACCCCGCAACCAAATCCTGTGCCTCTACTGTCCCTAACATATCATCATACCTGTGTTTCCCCTGCACATCCCCCTCCATAGCCGCATCACGAACCTCGTCCTCAATCTGCTTCATCTCACTTTTCTCTTTCGTATCCCCACCCGCAACCTTCTTCCCTTTGCCATCATCATGACCCTCCTTATGCACAATCTCATGACTCAACACAGCATCCAATTTGTTCTCCAACCCGGCCTTGGGTTTGGATTCTGTTTGTTTTGACTTGGTATCTCCTGTGTTCTCTTTGGCGGGTTTCTTCTCGGTTTCTGGTTTACCCTTTTCCAGTTGACCTGCTTTGGCTTCTGGGGCTTTATCCGTAGAGGAACCGGGGATATGTTTCGTTTTCCCGTCACCATCACCAGATTCCCATTTCGTATGCTCTTCAACCCTAGTCATTGTGTTTGTGGACGAAGTATGTGATCCCGTGTCCGGGGATAGGTGATGCTCATCAGCGTTACCCTGATGATTAGAAGCCGTATTCGGGTCCACTTTCCCATCACCTCCCTTCTCCCCAGTCTTCTCACCCGACTTCCCATCCTGAGGTTTAGCAGCAGTCGCCGTATGACCGATATTCACAGCCACTGTCGTCGTAGCTACACCCGACCCCTCCTTCTCCTCAGCCTCAAAAGCCGTCTTCTCAGCCGGATACAACCAAGCCTGATACCAAGGTTTCTTTTCCTTCTCCTCTTTGACATCCTTCCCATCCTTCCCATTTTCCTTCTCATCACCCCCACCAAGATACTTAGCATGCCCATCAAAAACCTTAACCCCCTCATCCGCACCCCCCAACCCCTTAATCAAGCTCCCAGCACTCTCCCCCGCAACAACCACACTCCCCACCTTCGCCCCCGTCGCATCAACTTCCACAATCTCCACCTCGCCCTGCCCCTCATCCTCAACAGCTTCAAGCCCTCCACACCGTCCCCCGAGACATCTCATCTCGTTGAGGAGGTAGACTAGTAGGATAATCATTAATGCGGCGAGGATCGATCGACTTGTGTTTCTGAAACGCGGGAATAGGGATGTTCGCGTGCGGAAGGGTGTGTAGGGTGGTTTTTTGGGGGGTGGGAGCGGGAGTGTCGGGCTGTAGAGTTTGTGGGTTGAGGTGGGGGTTGTTGGGGAGGAGGTTGTGGAGGTTGAGGGGGAGTGAGAGTGCGAGTTTGTGGGGGTGTGGAGCGGTTTTGAGAGGGGTGTTGTGAACATTTTGATTGAGTATGTGGTGGTAGATGATTAAGAGAGGTTGGTGATGTAGGAAGGAAGTGGGGATGGGATGGGATGGAAGAGAAAGTGAGTGAGGCCTTTTCTCTTCATCCTCCCTGCCCCGTGTTCTTTCATCGCTTCTGGTTTTAAGGGATGTCTTGTCTGTCGTTGAGGTGGCTGGATTGAGGAGGCATCGTCATGAGCATTCCTTGACGCAAGGGATGATAGAACACGTCTAAAACGCGATGCTTCTTCCAAAACGTTTAAGACAGAAATCCAGCTGTAGATAAGGCGACAATCGGACACGAAGCAAGATAATCCGAAAATCGAGTATAGAGTTAATAATTTGTGGTTAGGTATATATAAGTATAATTATGCACGATCGTACAAACACCCCCCTACGGCAAAAAATTATAAAAACTTAATGAAGGAAAATTGGAAATAGGACATAGTATAGGTATCGTTTGGACATATCAATCAACCACCCCTCTCCCTTAAAAGCCTTCCGAGAATCGTCAACGTGAAACGGGTGTTGAAAGAAGTCCACAATCATAACACAAAAGGGCCCCCGGAACATGTTGTAATTTCTTAATTTCCCCCTTTTTCTTCAACAAATTTCACTTCCAACTAGCGGCCGTTGAGTCCTTTTCATCGTTCAGGCCTCTCGTCCTTCCTGGACGTTGATAATCAAGTAATTAAACAGTATAATGTATAAAAGAAAGGCAGTGTTGCTTGGAAAGAACCGGATTGGGCGGCATGGTATTCAGAGTAAACAGATGGTCATTACTGATTGTCATGCCGTAATCTCTTTATTTTGCCCGTTTGTCAGTGGACTTGTGGTGTCGGTTTGGGTATCGGTCTGCTTGGGATCCCCTCCACCTTCAGCAAAATCAAGGAGAGCCTTGGCATCGTCAAGGCCTGAAATTGCCAGACCCTGTTTCTCATCCTCGTCTTCTTCGTTGATGATGCTTCCATGTAAACTCTCTACCTTGGACAGACTAGTACTCTGCTTGCTGTCATCATCATCGGACCTCTTCTCATCATTGTCGTCATCCATGAGAGCAGGTGGTCGTTGACGCATAGCACGCGCTTTTTCGAGACTAATGGTCTTCTGCTGATACGTGCTAGTAGTTGGTAGAGTGTCGTCTCGGTCAATGGTAGCTTTCATAAGCGCAGCCATCCAGAGACGCCCTTGTTGGATGTTATCAACGGCAAAATAGTAAACAACAGGCTTGGTAAATTGAACGCCCTTTTGTAAACCACTGCGGGGTGGTACAAGCTTGAATATAAACATTCCTTCGCCTTCCGGAACCCCAGTAGTTCCAGCCTGTGTGGATGCTGCCGTTGGAATTGTAGCATTTTGAGGCGATGATGGCGAGGATGATGCGCGGGTCAGGGTCGCATGGAGACCAGTGATTCGTTCGTTATTGGCCGGTAACACACGGTGTGAGGAGATATCAATCAATCCCTTTTCTTCGGTATCGTATTCCGTATAGAAATAAGACAATCGGCGCCCACGTAATACAAACAGTCTGGTTTTCCAAGTGGTCATTAAATTAGACGTTTTCTTCTTCATCCAACCGCTGTAGTCGCATTCAAGCATAGCATCTTGTGGAGTAATGGTTTCTCGGCCTCTGAGGTACGCACTCGTCTGCTTTTTTGTTTTTTTCCGCCCGGAACTGGTTGTCGTGGAAGTAGTGGAACGCTTTGTCATCTCGCCATTTTCCAACTCCAGGCTTTTTGATGTAGCAGATGGTGTGCTGGACCCAGTTCGTGCTGGCGATTGTATTGGCGATTCCCTTACGGGAGATGGTGCTGGGCCTGTGCTATTACCGGATGCATGTGCTTTCTCATTGCCGGTAATTGCATCGGATATAGCTCGAAGTCCTACGCTTCGTTTCTTACTGAAAAATCCATGACTTTGGGCGGCTGCAGGAGATGGAGATGCCCGACCAGTGGATGAATTCTCACTGGGAACGAGATTTGGCGATGATGCGATGGCATCAATACTAGGCGAATTGCCGTACTCAAGTTTGGTCACGGCGGGTGGCACATCGCTCGCAGGCTTTAGCGGACGAACAAAGTCAAAGGCGCCTGATGTTCGTAGACCTTTAACACTGGATCCATAGTATGCTCTAGCTGCTGGAGAGATAGGGGCTGCGGATTCATTCATGGATTCTGCGCTGGCAATCCTGCTGTGTCGGCGACTGTAACCAGTTCGACGACTCACTTCGCTGCTGAAACTCGGGTTGCGAGAATGAACCGGGCTATCTTTCTTCCTAAGAACATTTCGACTTTTCCGGTTATCGACTTCACCGCCTGAAAAGTAGCCGCGGTCCAAATCGGCACTAGATGAAACACCATGAAGGATATCTTTAACGGGTGGACCAAAAGGGTTGCTGCTTGAACTAAGAGATTGTATATGATTAGACGATGATGGCCTTTTTAGTTCTGGTAGAGGTTTCTGAGGAGAGCCCATAGTCCAATTACGGTCGAATGATGGAGTCTTCTTGTGCGATGTTTGAGTTTGACCGATGGCGGGAGACTTAGCTGCACCAGCGGGAATTGTAGGGGAAGGATTCACGGAATAGTCGATGGACGAATGACGCCGATTGTGGTTCAGACTCCGAATTGATGCTGCCGAGGGACGCATTGGGGGCGTCGCGTTTACTAAAGGTGAAGGTGCTTCGATAGTTGAATTCGGTGAATGGGTCATGGTAGAGTTGGATCGATGTGTTTGCCTTGACGGTGGCGTCTTTGACCCCGAAGTACTTGAAATTCGAGGGAGAACAGCACCCACTGATGTGCTCCGGTGTCTTGCTGACTCGACTGAAGCCTCGTCTCCGCCATCAAAGCTAGGGATATGTTTCAACGCCTCTTTTGTACTATTAACTTCCTCCTGGAGCGCTTTGATCTTAAGCCAGGTGCGCAATCGAGGACCGACGGGTCCAAGCTCAAATTCCTTCAAGAAAATTGTTGCTTGGTCCATCCCTAGCAAAGCCTCGCCATTGATCTCCTGTTCTCGGAAGATGTCACAATGACGCCGCTCGACACCCGCATCTTCCAAATACTCGGCAACGCGTGCAGGCGTCCACCTCATAACCTCTGATTCGGTGTGTTGGCCTTGCTCTTCCTCCTCTGTTTCATTGCCATTGATGTATGATAGACGATGATGGCTACTGTATTCACTTCCGGAATCGTTGGCCACCCGTAAATCTTTCGCAACAACGCTGTGACGTGGTGTGCTCATATCCGTTATGTGTTCATCGATGACGCTCAATGTTTCATTCATGACGGGACTCCCCTGATCTTCTGGTATTTGCCCGCTTAGTGCCATGCTTAGACTTCTGGGAGTGGCTGCGCCAGAGAATGACGATCGTGCCCCCGGTTGGTTATTTAGATTTGCATTGGTGAATTGGAGTGGAATGGTCGGGGCTGGTGCGGGCGCAGACGATGCCACTGCAGGTATTTCCGTCGGAGCCGGTTGCTGTATAATGGGTGATTCGGTGAGGAGGACCTCAGGATCGAGCCGCGGTATGCTTTGCGGCGCCTCTACAGACGATTGGGAAGGAGTGGAACGATGTGGCATAGCGGAAGGCGCGAGTGGGCGCGGGGCTGGTCTCGTGTAGACTGAGGCATACGGAATAAGACAGGGTCCAAATTTCTACAATGTCTTTGACGCGGGGAAAGGGGAAGAATGTCGAGGCCATCTCACCTTCAGGAAACAAGCCGCTGTCTCCATTTTGTACGTTTCTTCCTAGGAACCAGCCATCGCCGAAGTCATCGTCGCGCTCGATTAGTTCGATCTTGTCGCCGCGGGTCAGACTGAGTTCGTCGGGACTCCGGGCCTGGAATTCGTCTGAAAAAGGAGACATCAGTATATCCATTGGCATAGCTCGGAGATAGGCAGGGCGGGAGGGTTCGTGAGATATACAGCATATCCAGAGGAAGACTTACGAACGACGACGAGAGTGTCTCCAGGCCTGCACAGCTCGTTATGGGACCTTGCAGCCATGTTGAACTAGACAACCGTGGTTGCACGGGGCAAGCGATGAAGAAGCGTCGCAGGAGGGAGGACGCTGGTAAATCACCAACTGCGCGCAGCGCCCGTGAGCATGGTGATATGGACCGAGGCCGCCAACGACGGGTGGTGCAGCAGTTCTGCAGTGGGAGGTTGAGGGGGAGGGCGACAAGTGGCAGCAGGCAATGGATATGGATGTAGTGGCGTATGTAGAACGGCGGGCCTGTGAGGACAGGAACGGGACGAGGGTCTGTCGATTAGGCACAGGGGAGCGAGCGGGCCTCGGAAGGCTTAAATTGGAGCAGGATATCTAGGTAGAATAGGGCGGATAGGTGGATAGGTGAGGGTATAATTAGGAGTGGAGCCAGCAACGCGCCGTGAATGAAATGGGATTGGGATGGAAGCCGGAGGGACTCTCGTGGGTAGGGATCGCTCAGGGCGGGATAGGTAGACAGTCGAGAAAGTTGTTAGCTCGCTGGCTTCTGGATGGATATGTGGCGTCCCATCGGCTCTTCTCCTTAGCCTCCTCCAGGGCTTGCTTGTCGTCGGTCGACAGCCAGTGGGGGAGCACGACGGCCGCCGTTGTTATTCTTGATTAACGTTAATGTTACAATATCTATCGCCCGCCTTTGCCCGTCGCAGCTAGCCCTCCACCTCGACCGTGCTGTAAGGCAAGTCGTGGATATATGTAGCAGCAGCAGCTTGTTCATGCATTGATCCACCGGTTCGTTCTGGTTTTTCCCTCGCCCTCTCACCCTCGCTGCTTGCTTGCTGCTGGATGGCTGGACGCATGTCGGGTGCGCCGTGCGACGTGGTGTGCCACTGCGCTTCGCTGGTGCACCCGTCAGCGCGGCTTCTTTATTCGAATTCGATGAACTCGCCCCGTCTACGCCTGCCACTGCCCGTAGTCCCGTGACCTGCCCCCGCCAAGCCAGACCTACTCGCGTTTTCAGCTTAGGCGCGTGTGCTACAAATTCACCGGACACTCCACTTGGACGCTTTTAACAACCTCCACCCCACAGTGCACTTGCGGCTGTCTGTTCGTATCATCATTCACCCTCTGCTCCGGCCAGGTGCGCTCCCGTTCCTCCCCCGCTCCCCTGCGTCATCCCCTTCACGGCTATGATCTGAATGCTGACAATTCGCTTGCCTTTCAGGGCTTTCACCCACGTCCATCTACAAATCATGGTCCGCCGACCTGTCCGACACTGCAGATTGACACCGAGCGGATCAATCTGGGGACTGCATCCTGCGGTGAAGGCTGTTTCTCGCGGCTACGTATAGTAGATATGAGGCGACCCAGTAATCACGACGTCGGGGGGCGAGACGCTACTTCCATTGCCTCCTCCAATGCTACTCTACATCAATTCCTCGGTGGAAGGCCCAAGCCGTGGATGACTGGGCAGGCAACTGTTCCACCCTTCCAACCCAATCGAGAGTCGCAAAGAAGACCAGAATTTTCCCGCAAGGCCAACTTTCCTGTTTCAGCCGCACAGAGCACGGTGGCTCGGCCATCGCTCTCGAACTCTACGTCTCCTTTGCTTGCCAACGTGTTAGCACCAAATAAGGACACCGTCCCAAGAAATGTCGGCGCCATTCTTCCTTCACCTACCCCGAGTGACGATGCTACTGTAGAAGTGGGACAATACACAAATGCACCTGATAATGAAAATAGTTCCGCAAGGTTGGTGGATAGCCCGACGACAGCTAATTTCCTCCACGAAGGGATTGACCAGCAGATGAACAATCCAAATATAACGCCAGCTATTAATCCAGCTACGGGAATACCACATGGAACAAAACGAGGGACGGTATATCCACTTGAGAACACGAACAAGCGCATACAATCAAGCAACGCACAAGATATGCGAGGTCATCGAAGCGGATCCGCAAATAGAATCGACCGTCCCACCGACATCAACGAAGTACCACAAGACCATCAACAACAACTTCAGCTGCAAGCTAGGGGCCAAATCACAAACCAAGTAGTAGATCCTCGAACGAGGCCACCTCGCCCAAGAAGTTCTCTCCAAATACAGCCACCGCTACAAACTCTTCCTACGTCTAGTGGTTCGATACCATCACCGGTCACAGTTCCTGGGACTCCTCGACAAGATTATTATACCTATGAAGATTGTGTCAGATGTCTTCAAGGCGTGCGGAGAGAGACTCTTTCCGGCTTCGATCTGCAAAGGTTCAATGTGCTTTGTGAAGCAGTGGAAAATAGAGATTTTGCATATCTAACGCTGCACCAATACTACTGTGTTACAGACTTGGACCCTACCCAGCTCCCTCAGGGATGGTTACATTGGCCAGCATTGGTCGGGGCGATGCAAGTCTTAAGTCAAGTTCTCGCCCCAAATGACAAGCTGAGCGGACAGGTCTTACGATGGTTTTCCAAATTTCCTATGTCTCTTCAAGAGATATCCCATGCATGGCCGGCAAGATACCATACAGAGCAACGCGTGTTCACAAATTTTGTCGAACAGTGCAGTTCTTCATTTCTCCGTTGCAAGGAGCGTTGCACGAATCGAAAGTACCCGCCACTAACGTATGAGCTCTCCCAAGAACTGGGGATCGGGTCATGGACCTTACAACGCATAGTTTTCCTTGCGATTTTACGTGGATTTTGGACCGGTCATTCTAATTATCATTCGACGGCAGTTGATCAAGCCATCAAGATCTTCCGTGAAAGTCAGGTTGCGTATCAAGCCAAATCATTACGCGGACAGAATGATGACGTTCAAGAACATTATATTTATGGCCCTCAATTTCATCAACTCATGCTCGATCACGAAGCGGAAATTCAAGAACTTGGTCGAAGCACTAATGCTTCGCCACGCACGCAAAATGCTCCGTCTTCTGTTCCACGTCCATATCATGCTTCCGGTTCTGCGCCGATATACTCCCCGAATACCACACGCTTCCCATCGCTTCCTGTCTCCACTGCATCAGCACTGCCGACTTCTCCAGTACAGCCAGTGCAAAATCCCGGAGTCATTTTCCACAACCATCGCATGCTACCATCAAATGCGCCACAAGTTCAATCCCGAGACCAGCGCCGTTCTTCTGCTACTCAGGCTCCAAGCAGAGGTGGTGGTGGAGTAGCTCCAAACCCACACACCCAACGTATGAGGTCCCATCAACAGGCAGCCTTGCAAGACCAGCAAAACCAACAAAGCCAGCCACGACCACATAGAAATGTACTAGTTCCCCCGGCTGGAGTTATTCGGCCTCAGCCATTACAGCCGAGCCCTGCTCAATCAGCCCTCCACCAAGCCCATCTCAGGAATCCAATTCTCCAATGCATGGGGAGTTCTACCAAATTATATCAACATGTGACAGGCTATAAGGCACAACCATGGCGGCTCGATCCTAATAAGCAGTCGTTACAATCATATTCGTTTCCAATTTCAGATGATGAGTGGATGCATCTACCAATAGATCAGCCTGGCCAAGCTGGGGCGCCTGATTCTAGGCTCATTACCGAACAGACGCAAATGTATCGCTTTCGCTGTGCCAAATGGGATATTAGAAATATGCCCGCAGAAGATGCCTGGGCGGTCAGCGACACTTCGTGGATACCCTTTACATACTTTACGTTGAATGGAAAGTATTTAGAAACCCGGCACAAACTCCATTATGGGAAGGATTTGCCGGTTGACATAACACCATTTCTCCAAAAGGGCGAAAACCTCCTGGAGATAGCATTGATCCGCCCCGTTACGGATCCCACTCCCCTCAAATATCTCTTTACTATCGAAGTAGTGGGCTTCACAAACCACGACAGAATTATAGAAAAGTGCATGACAGAGAACCGGTTATCAGCCGAGAAGGTTTTAAGTTCGATTAAGAAGAGTCTATCGACAACGGACGAGGATGATGAAATCTCTGTTGTGAGCAGCAACATCACAATCACGCTTTTTGACCCGTTCAGTGCATCTCGAATTTTCGATATTCCTGCACGGGGCAGAAACTGTCGTCATTACGACTGTTTTGACCTGCAAACATTCCTCGAGACACGCAAGCGTGAGAACGATATCGCTGTTGTGGATCAATGGAAATGTCCCTTATGTAAAGGTGATGCGAGGCCTCAATCGCTTATAATCGATGGCTTTATGGAAGAAGTACGATCATGCTTAGCACGGCAAGGTCGTCTCAAAACTCGCGCTATTATAGTTGAACAGAACGGACATTGGAGCCCCAAAGCAGAAACGATCGATAAGAATGGCGTCCAAGATAATGACAGTTCTTCTGAAGAAGAAAACGAGCCGATAAGAACTGTCAAACACAAGACCGCGCTAGGGCACAGATCGGAAGCACTAGTTATTGATCTCAGTGACTAGGTGCACATATATCCATCCAAGCTATCTGGAATCCCTGGGAAGTCTCATTCTTTGAGGGATTTCCCAGGTTTTATATCTTTACTTCTCTTTTTCTCTGTTATGAAAAATGTTCAAGAATGGAGTCTAGGCGTTTGGACCTTGTTTTTAGGAGGACTTCTTTTACGTAGGCGAGCGTGATATACCAGCCTACATTTGCATCAGATACCCTTCTATATTTTTATTCCGGTTCATAGGGGTTCTCTGTTGGTTCATATCAAATGGAGTTTAATTTCTTACTTTGTCAGTTATAAAACGCTACATGATGTGGAATATTAGTGACGGGAGTTTTCTGATGGTAGATTGATATGACCAGAATTTATTGTTTCTTTTTAGACAGCCGTCAAAGGCTGTTCGACTGATGGTTATAAACGAAGCTTATTTGGTTCAGATAGGGATCCTAATGAGTGACGATACCAAACAAAGACTTCCCCTTCTAGGGAAAATGTTTAGGAGCATACAGGTCTAGGAAGTGACATGCTACGGATCTAGAAGATGGCAACACAGGTAAGTAAGTCAATGCGTTTAATCACAAAGCCTGGGCACTGCTTTCCTCTCCGTCGACCACATTCACATATATAATATTTACAATCCACCTACAGTCTGTGCAACCTACGGGCACCAACAAGCGGTTACTTGCCTATCGGATGTGCTACTTTAAAATCATACTAACTTGAAAGCGATAAAGAATCCTGAGCGTTTGTTGTGTGTAAGCTGGAGCGGTTTTAGGGTTTCAGGTCCTGCACTCTAAGCTGCACGAACGATTTATCGACTTCATGTAACCGAAAAGCGAAATTGGGTCTGACTGCGAAGTAAGATTTAATTGCTTTTATACAGATGCGGTGAAGTTTGAAGATGGGTCGATCATGCTTCCTTTTGTTATACTTCTCACTGCCGGTCTCGCACAAATACGCCACAACCAGCACTTCTCTTTGAAAATTGGAACATGCCTTTTTCGCCAGGATTCAATTCCTTCCTGCAAGAATCGGGGAGGCGTGCATGATGACTTCGGCGCGATGCCTTTCGATTACCAATCAGTGAGTACGACACGAAACTCCGTTGGATCAGACTGCTCACTTCTAGGCTTTACGCGGAAAACGATATGCTGTGACAGACACCTTCATCTAACCAACGCCACCGCTTCTTATTTGAAACCCAACGTTTCTAATCCTTTTCTGATGCAGACATATCATATCTTATGCTATGGTAAGAACCAATCGTTAGCGCCACAGGTGTCCTCCAATTGGCGAAAGACGTTCTCAACTCTCTCTTTCATCCAACCAGACATGATATTCTCCCTGAGCCTTGGATATCCTAATTTCAACGACATCGATATAGAGCAAGTCTTCGGCTTCTGCGAATAAGAAAACTGAAGACAATCTAATCGGCTAGCGCACATGGCTCGACAGTGCTCAAAAGAACGTTGTGCTTCCTTTTCTTCTGGGGTATGTTGTTCGGATTGTACCATGTCGCTATACTCGATATCATTGGACATGTTGTCCCACTCTGTAACTTTGGGTGCTAGCTGGGAAGAGACGTATTCCTTGAACACATCCCGATATCGCAATAGCCGTCCAGGATGCTTCCTGAACCATTCTTGCTCAAACCGCCACAGTTCCTCTACTTCAATCGGTGCAACATGATGAAAAGTAACGGCGGGGAAACACCAAATACCCCTCTCCATTTTCTCTGTCTTCGGATCTAACGTCGCCAGCGGATCCCCCTGCATATGTGGAAATGAGCGGAAAAGCGAGATGCCAACATCGCCCAACACTTTCGCCAAAACACAATCACCAGCCCAACGCACCGCAGTATAATAATCATACTCTTTAACCCTTGAAGCTCGATGCTGGACTACCTTGCTAACGGCTGCATTTGAAAGTACAATCCCCGCGCCTCCATAGGCAAACTCAATGTCATCCATATACATATGTTTGCCCAGATAAAGCTCTTCGTTAGGATCAAGTCTCCGTAGATAATCAAGCAAGTTCGACCATACGAGATATGTATCAGGTTCTATGAGTACGAACCACTTAGCACTGGGCTGATGCACATATGCTTTCTCGACCATGGGCAGGAATTTCCATTTGTCAAGGCGCCAGCCGGGATTCATTGTGTTGAGCGCACCTCCAGATCCAGTTCCCGATTGCTTTTTCAATTTCTCGGAAGTTTTAAGGCCCTTAACTCCATATTTGTGAAGCTGGTTGTAATGCTCAAAATCAGGATGTTCAGCTTTGATCTCCGGATCGATATCAGAAAGCACATCGTGAGCTTCGTAGGGAGATATTATCTCGTCAAGGTCTGAGTAGATGACAAAATTTGGGACACAACTCAGAGTGGTGCGGAAATGGATGGGTACTCTGGTCTGTGATTCCGTGGCGCCTGTTCGGAGGACTACAAGGACATCGTCCCCCAGCGAGGAGTCCGGACAGTGGACTTCTTCGTTATCTTCTAGGATGGGAGAGGGTTTGAGAAGATGGATAAGGCCTATGATGGTGACCATGACCAGAAGGAGTAAGTGTAAACAAGACTTCCGTCGAGCCATTATTGGTGGGACCCGGGATCAGGCTTCGATTTGCGTACGGGGCAGGATGGAGATACTCCAGGAAAGTCGGTATCTCGTACTCAATACCCACCGCTAGGGAGCCTTCACTGGAGCTTACTCAGGAGAGTGGAGTGAATAGAGAAGATGTGGGTTTGTGCTAAGCATCCTAGAGGCTGGGGATGATGGCTTGTCCTCCTGAGGAGGCTTGTAATTGCGATATTCTTGATATAGAGCATGCCTGAAGTGTTTTTGAGCCACGCAGCTAGTTAGGCAGCTAAGTGGTTAACCTACATAAGTAAGGGGCCCTGATTAGCTGATTAGTCGTAAATAGAAAATTTAGGAGGTCAAGGTGGAGGCTTTGTGCCTAGGTAGATCGGCTGCGCACGTGCACGGGGCCTTGGCATGGCACACCTACCTACCTTTACCTAACCCCATCCCTTTCTATACGACCTCTTGTTTTGACGACATCACTCATTGGATTACAGTAGACTGCTGTATCTCAGACGCTGTCCTGTATGTCATATATCATGGTTGATTAGGGAAACGGGCTTGCATCAGCGCACAGAGACAGCACTACGACATGTCATCGGCCTAAGGATGATCTCATCCTTCAGAAGCTCTAGTGGCATGCATGGATCACCTCTCAGCCTCGATTGAAGCTCCTGCAGGAATAGAATACGCTCATCACTGATCACTGATTGTGCTACGGGCTGAGGGTCGCTTCTTGCATCAGCCATGCCCACGCTTGCCTGGCTATTTAACGAAAGAGGTGATTGTTGACGACGTGCCCAATCGCCATGGCCTATTCTTTTGCTCTTGCTTTGGCATGCCTCATACTCCAACAGGAATAAAATGACCGGTCGGGCCTTTCACGTTGGCTGGCCTCTCTATCCACGTACCCCCCGGTGCTGTTTTTGTCGACTTTGCAGGGTTCCGTACGCTGGTTAGTAGGAGGGACCCGTTGCACTGCCGCACAACATGTCTTTCAATTACACTCGATAAGCCTTAAGGGTGGGGACAACGCACCTCTCGTGCTACTTTGCTTAACTATGGACGGATTCACCTCAGAGACCTTTTTTTCTCTTCTCTTTTCCTTTCCTTTTCCTTTCTCTTTTCGATGCCCGAGGCCGTGGGGTTTCGCTGCAACATTAACCCCCCATGACCACAAGTGTGTTCCACGAGGTCTTTGAGGAACCTCCGCAACATGATGATAATCTCGTCTCCAACTCGCCAGCTACGGCTGAAAAATCACTCTTGGGGAACAAATCCGGTCCATGGAGACCCCGCCGTCATGTTCCCTGGCAAGCGTTTGTTGCGCTGTTGATTGCGTTCGCAACTATCATAGCGTCCGGAGTTGTGCTGTACGAATCTAATCACCGTCGCACCGATCGTTGGTCTAGTCAAGCTACGCCCTCTGTCGCACTCGCTATATTGTCTGGCATTGGTGGTCTATGTGTCGATTTCGCATTAAGAGAAGGAGCTACAATTATTTGGTGGACAAAGGCTCTTAGCCCGGGAAAGCTGAAGGACTTACATGATGAATGGGCAGTTGGGCATAGTTTATGGTCTGCGCTTTTGCGACCATTGAATAGATTGGCAGCTGCTAGGATAATCACGACTATCTCCGTGATTTATGGGATTCTTCTTCAGCGGGCGACGACGATCGAGCTTCGGAATGATACCTCAAACGTGAACGTTACCCTGCAATCGGCGACGGAAATTCTACCAGGATTCAATACCACTCCGGCAGCTGAACTTGATGGACAGGTTGACAATGTTCTCTCGCCGTGGTTCGCAAATGTAGTCAAGGACTACCTTTCTGACGAGCCTTTAGTAGGACAAGTTGAGAATTGCGATGGATCTTGTACAGGGAACGTGCAAGCTTTCGGGCTGAATGGAAGCTGTTCTTTAATGCAGACACGCAACGTCGACTGGGCGGAGAGCTTCTACGACGACAACCTGACAGAGACAACTCTCTTCAACGTCTACTTCCCTACTTTACAAGAACCGGCCAACACCACCGACTCATCCGCAGATACTTTCCCCCATATATCTTTCGAAGCTACATTCTGGACCCCCGATGACCCAACATATGCAAACCACTCCGGCGTCTCTAATTTCCCATCAGGCAACTATAGTTTCTGTCCTGGTGAGCTACGAACAATGAACTGTACATACACCATCGACATTGCTTCCTACCCGGTAACCATCAATGGCACAAATGTATCCCTAAACCGAACGCAAGACATTATCTCACCGACCACACACCTTGAAAAACCCACCCGCGATGTCTGGACCCAACTCACCGGTCTCCAAGTCGCAGCTCGAAATATCTTCTCCTCGTCCACCGTCCTTACAAACCCCACTATAGTCCAACAAGACTCATCATCTTCATCCCAAAACCCGCTCCACATCCCCGTCTGGAACATCGCCGCCTGGGGCGCACTAGCAACCCAGCAATACGAGCCAGATAGCACGAACTCGACAGCCGAGCTCCCCAACGTCTGTTCAGCCCGCTACACAGACCCCACATCCCGGATCACGACGGCACTGACCCACCTCCTCTTCCGAACCTCAATAGCGGCCGGCAGAGACAGAGGAAGAAACGAAACCACAGACACGCAAAACATACGCATGACCCAACGCACACCCACCCCGCATCTATCCTACACCTCCAACTTCGCCTTCTTCTGGCCAGCAGCCGTGATTTACTTCATAACCCTCCTCGTCATCCTCTCAACCTTCCACCGCTTTCACCACCTCGGCCGCACCGTCTCCCTCTCCCCCCTCGAACTCTCAAAAGCGCTACCAGACCTCTTACTCCGGGGCTCGGAGCTCTCGAATGCGGAGGCTAGCGAACTCGTCAAGGCGATTGGGCATCGTGAGGTTAGGTATGGGGAGGTGGTTGTACAGGTTAGAGGGGAGGGGAGGGGGGATACGAGGAGGTGTTTAGGGTTTGGGCATCCGAATGATGTTAGAGGGGTTGAGAATGTGGAAGGGGGTGAGAGGTTTGGGTAGTTTTGCTCCTCTGCTTTGACATTTTCCTTAATTTTTAATTTTCTTTTCTTCCCTTTTTGTTCAAACCAAAAAATATCCTCGGTTTGGAAAGTATACCCCCCTGTTTTTCTTTTCATTGAAATCTATATGGATTTGGGCATGATATGGAGTTTTACGTTCCTTTGGAGGGAGATGGATTGTATATACGTTTGGTTTTTATCTGAGCCCTCATGAAATAGATATGGATAGTTCGTTCTAGGCACTGGGAAAATATATGCATATGAATTCACCTGCTTAATTAACTATTCACGAAGATGTTTCATGTGGTAGTGTTGATTTCAATTTTTCTTCTTCCCTGTGAGAGATGGAGACTACATGGAAAGCTTAATCAGTGACAGAAAGTAGGGTTCCTAGCTTCCATCCTGCATTCATCCATTCATTTATTGAGATAAAGACATGATGTCTGATTGCCATGCCACCTGATACCATGACACAAATCGAAGAGACCTATTGTTTCTTTCTCGAAGTACTAATACATTTGTAACGCCCACTCATCAAGACCCGAAAAGGTATTGGTTTGTGATTTAGCATGGGTGTGATATGAGGTTGAATGAAACAGCCTTGAACAGCCGCAAGTATGCTGCTTGATTCTTCATGTAGTAATCTGATTGACATCGCTTTTCGTCCGTTTGCAGATGGAAGAGTTTCTCGGTATCGTAGATCGTGTAGAGGGTTATGGGACTCATTCATCAATAACGACCATGGCTCTGGATTTCTTTCTATTCGTATCCTGGGATGATCGCATGGGTAGAATATCCTGGAGTTCATCTTCGTCGTCTTCATCGCTTAAGATGTTGATCACTTTCGACTGAGTCCGCTTTCGGGAGTAGGCACCAGAACTCGCGCGTGTCGTAGCTGCTGTGCTTGGTGGATTGATGGTCGAGAAACCGCTCGAAGTTGAGCTTCTCTTTTGGTCTGAGGGTAGGGTAGGCGCAATATAGCCCCTTAATGACTTGGTAATTACTTCTTTCTTTTTTCACGTTCTTCATTTTCTGTGAATTCGTCAATGGTCTTGATCCATTTTCGCCACGTAGCTGGATCGCGCTCGGAGAGCTCCATACCATTAATTGTCTCGATAGCTAAGCTTTCCGCTCGGGAATCGGCCCAATACCATGTCCGATCAAACGCGGTAGTGATGCGTTTATCGTTAGCAGAAGAATAGGCTCTTCCCTCTCTAAGCCCCTCTAAACCTTCACTAAGGTTAGGAGTTAAGGATTGTCCGTCCTCCATAGAGACTTTCGAGAACCAGAGAACCATCGCGTCGGCTTCAAAACAGCGCCCGAGGATGCGTGTATACGGAACTTGCATGAACCTAGAAGAGTCGTGGAGTGGGAACCACTCATCATACCCGTCTAAGACGGACATATTATTAATATATGTCCTATTTGAGGCGCTGGTAGAGATGTATGCACCCGCCTGGTTGAGAGTGAAGGCCTTGCCGAAGACATGAACCTCTGAATTATATGGTCTACCTTCGTCGTAGTCATTGTCGCTCGCCAAGTTTAGATTCGTGAATCTGAGTTGAATTGAGGTGATTTGCATAACTTCTGTACAGGTTTTGATACCTGCTCGGGGTAGAAGACGCACGATGTCTCCAACAACGATAGATTCGGATCCAATGTAAATGCCGTGGCAGAAAACTTTTGCTGCAGGCCAGGTGCCTACAAACCTATGCTTGCCGACAAGAGAGAAGGAAGACATAACCGTTAAGGCGTTCTTAATGGTTGGATGCCAGTCATCTTCAGGTATTGGCCCTAGGAGCTCCTTCCAGAAGACGAACGGTCGGGTATAATGCAGTGGCACATACTTGTATTGCTTTGATAGTGATTTATCGGTGCCATTCGGATCAGGAAGAGGCTCCACTCGTACACCCGAGGTATTGACGTTGGTTGCCTTTTCCGTTTGCACTACCAAGTCATCTATGGTTACGGCTTCCTCCGGAGGTTGTCCAACGACACCAGCCTGCCATCTAGGGTAGCCAGTGAAGCACTTCTTCTGGTGATTGTAGACCATAAAATGGCCTATGTCTTCATTAAGACATACCTCCTCTCCAGGTTTCAATTTCTTAAGAAAGAGGACGAGGTCACCCACCCGAGGTATACACTGCGGTTGTTTTTTGTAGTTTTGCAGTACCTTAGGCATTATTTCTTGTTCACAACGCCAATCCATTGACATAGGTTCTTCTATTGGTACGTTAAGAGATCCAACACGCTTTAGTTTGTCGATAAGGCTGCGGTAAACATCTGGTGTACCCTCTTCATCAACCTTGTGCGAGCCTGTACCAGTTCCATTCAGCCGTGGCCTTCCTAGTGGTTTTCGAACTGTGCCGTCTTTACTGGTTACCGACGATGCCGATGATTGCGGTTTACTGGATGCATTCGACTGAATACTGGCAACCCTGCCTGTCTTGGTGACGCAAACAGTGCAAGTGCAGCCCATGCTGCTACCATCATTATCCATCAAATACTTGAAATGGGGGAAGAAGCGGTTTGGAGAGTCGAAGGTCTTTCGACCAGGGTGTCCATATAACCATTTATCTGAACGCTGCGGGCCTTTGGCGTTTGCAGACCTCGACTTTTCGTAGACTTCGTAACCGTCTGGGAGTTTTTGGAGCAGATATCTGACGCCTTTCACAGCTTCATTCCTGCTCTGCATCCAAAGCAGAGCGATCTTCTCTAGATAAATCAACGGTGGATCGACGAGTGTATAGGTCGTCAAATCTGGACGATGAGTCGGATCGCCGTCAGAACCTGAGCGCAGTGGGACGACCACGGTTCTTGAGGGATTTGACGTGGTCATCGTGTTGATAGATGGTGACTGAAATGGCGATTAGGTGATGCAAGTTAGGTGAAAGGCAATGAAGGTTGGAGGTAAGATCCGAAGGGTGCTGTGTGATAAGAGAAGGTACTGTGTGATCAGAGAAGGAAACGGATCACAAAAGAAAGAAGGCTAGAATTCAACATTGGTTGTGAAGAAGACGAGTTGATTGATCGACTCGATACCTTTGTAGCAACGAAGAGTTGGCTGCTGGGGGTGATGAAACCAAGGAATGTGTGTAAACGATGAGAAGTAAGAGTACTCATCAACTTGGAGCAATATCACATGTAGCTGGAGGGGGGATGGTGATGGAAGTGCCCAGGTGAGGTGAAGCAATTGTGATGGGCGATTCACCAATCAGAGGGCTTGATGGTTGAGGTGCAGGACGAGACCTTGGTGAGGAGATGGATGAGGTTGGGACAAAGCGCGGAAGCGAGCGCGTTTGGGGTTTCGCGTGGCTTCTGCAAGGCACGCCGCGCTAGAGCTCATTAGTCGTGGGACGCTGCAGGGATGATGCTCGCTGTCTTTGTTTTTCCCCCCGAAGTTCTCGTTCACTGCACTGGGCGACGACTCCTATTCATAGACGACACAGGGGAGAGAAGAGGGGGCAGAACTTAGAAGAGAGGTCAATTGGCATACGCCCCACACAAGCAGAGCCCTCGACAGTATCGATGGCATCACTACTGTGGAGCTGGATGGATATTGCAACAATTTAATGGCCCGTAGTTCCCGACCTGCGCTGTGCATGTTTGGGAGTTTGGCCGTTTTATTTATGCTGGGAGTTGTGCACACCCTCACCCTTTTCCCTGCAGTCGCAGCCCCCAAAACAGCAACGTAGAAGGAGCTCCTAGCCGAAAACGAGATGCGGCGTGGCTGATCTCTGTCCTCAGGCCATCTACCATGCGGGTTTGAGCATTTCAGCAACCTCGCCCGCGTCCTCGATGCCGCAATTGGCTGTCGTCGCCGGCTTGAGCGCAATCTATACCCGCAGGGGCAGATGGCGACACCCAGAACGTCCACAGTCCACCAGCAATCCTGCCGTGTCTCATAGTAACTCGTTACAGCAGGCCGGTTGGCCTAGTTCACGCCTGGCTGCCGCCCTACCCATCTGTCAATCGTTTCTCCTTCGTCCCACACCTCCACCACCTTTGCTCTCTACTCACCAATCGACGCCTCGTTGAGAGACGACAGGCAGGCCACCATCCACACACCCCACACCGTCATGACTGTATGACCGCTGGCTTCCCCCACCAAGGACCTCTCGCATGCCTTCCAAGTCCTGGAGCAAGATTCCTGAGGGAACGGTGACCCCGGCCGACCATCACGATTATGTTCAAGCCCTGAAGAAGAACAGCCAGGACTCTGACACACGAACACTTGCCCGAAACCACCTCATCTTCCACGGCGACACGCCCTCCACCGGAAAAGGCATCATGTCCTTCTTCAGTCGGCCCTCCAAGTCTCGCGCCCCAGAGCCAGAGTATCCGCCCGCCAAAAGAATATCAACACCCGCCGGCCAGCGCCTTTCTGTCATCCTCGAACAAGGCAACTCGGCCGCCAAAGTAAAAGAACACCATCGAGCTTCTGTACGAAAGAGTGCTATAAGCGGGTTTGGAGAGGTTCCAAGAGAGAGCTTGGAAGACCGTTCTCAGTCCAGCTACACCTATAGCGTCTGGTCGGATGGCGAGAAGAAGCTCGGGGCCCTCAAAAACAACAAACACATAGTGAAACGGGGAGGGCTGAGACGCGTAGCTTTAATGCTAGCCGTCATCCTACTTCTCATCATCGCCCTGGCTGTTGGACTGGCGCTCGGCTTGAAGAAGAAGTCCAGTAGCTCCTCCACGTCCTCTTCCGCAGACGCAACTGGTACCGCTGTACCGACGAAGACAGCATCCGCCGCCGCAACCTCCACACCATCGAACTTCCCCGTGGGTAGTTACTCTATGGTAACCTTCCTCGACACCATATCAAGTGACTGCGTATCCAACAGCGCAACGTGGTCCTGCTACCCCGACACAATCTACAATACCGACGCAAACAAAGCCATGACGATCTTCAACTGGGTCATCACCTCCCCTTCGGATGGTAAATACAAAATCTCAGCGTCCGAGACGGACAATCCCGACACGTTCTCCTTCGCCACTACCGAACTTACGCTCCTCGATGAAGGAGAAGACACCGAACGTCTACGATTCCAGCTTTCTCAGACAAAGACCGTTCAACCTACTGAGGACATCGACGGCAGCTCTGCGGAATGCTACTTCAATTCCACCACGTTCCAAGCATATCTGTATACGAAGATGGAGAAATCATATCCAGATACCTCAAAGGGACAAGATGAAGGAGATCCGACGTACACCTCCTGGCCTTTTGGTATGTCACACTTATCCATTTCCCATATCTTGACCCCACACTTTTTGCTCCTCCCCCTTTCCCCACTTTTCCCCTTTCTACTTCAATGACATCATTTTTCATGAATATCATCAGCTAATGATACCCAGCGGTCCGTGTTGAACAAGCAATCGGTGGCGGTGAGGAAGTACCCAACTGTTACAAACTCGCCGACGGGGTGCCCACCGAACAGATCACGAGTCTGGAAGCTCAAGATGGGGGAGCTTTATGTTCATGCCTGTACAAGAATTGGCGGACGCCGGGGTCAAATAATTAAGAGTTTTGACTATGCTTTTACCACTGTCAATTCAGTGTAAGGGTGGGTACTTGAGGATGTCAAGGAGAAGGAAAAAGAAAAAAGGATCACAAGAAATACCGGATAACCCGAGAAAAACCTCAAACTCAGACAAACCAAAAGAATCATCGAAAAATCCCTCCAAAAAGGATAAACAGATAAAAAGGTAGGTAATATCACAAGCTTGGACAGTGTATCTGATCAACCCCAAGTCCACACAACTATCCCTCCTATACATACCCTGTACCTCTCCAATGTAAAACTACCCCCTGTAAAACTGGTCCTCCCCTACATGTATCAAACAACGCTTTCTATTACTGCTATTTCCTCACTTTCATTCATATCATCATCATAGCGAGCAAGGCGTTTCATTCGATCGATCAACTTTTCCTCTATTTCTTCGGGCGTTCGAGGCGTAAAGCACTCATGTATTATTTTTCAAAGCTTCTTCTTGGGGATATGGTGTTTGGTTTGTTGTTTTATATCATATCATATCATAGACAATGGGTTAATTTCAGGATGGATGGAAGCATGGAAGGGTTATGCGTTTAAAATGGGACCTCATGATGGGGGTATTATTAGTTTATATTTAATTCCGACGAAAGAAGATGTTAATGGTTTCTAAAAACCAAAAGGGTTAACCCAAACCAAAACCGCAAGTTTGTATCCAAGTTCGTGGAAAAGTTGTAGTCCTGACTTGGCATCATCTACTTGGATTCGTTCGCAGTGGTGTCCGGAGTCTCGTCTTTTGTCCCCTCGTCCTTCTGCTCCTCGGTCTTGTCTGATTCGGGTGCTGGTTCACTTTCCCCGACGTCCTTCATCTCTTCATCCTTACTACTGGATTCCTGTCCCTCGGGTTGTGGACTCTTGACCGCGGGTCTTCCTACTGCAGCCTCAATGTCTAATCCCCCGGTTCCACGGCTGGTACTCTGAGGTCCCATGTCTTCCATTCCAATCTCCTGCGGACCACGTGCATGCGGTAGCTCCTCCTCACTCCCCTCTACACTATCAGCCACATACCCAGGCTCCGAGTTAGCGGAGGAAGGGGGATTTTGTGACCCTGGCACTACGCCGGCTTCTTGTTCCTGGCGAAGAAGCTCTCCTTGCGTTATACCACCTGCGTCACGGAGGGAGGCATTCGAAGGGTCGGGTTGAGGGGCGGGCGCGGTATTCGTATTATTTGTGGCAGAGAGGCTAGAGGCCGTGGGTCCGGAAGCAGGAGTGGAGGTTGTTGAAACGTTGGAAGATAGACTACCATTCATGACGGTGACAGTTTCGATGCGACCGGCGCCGTTGGGACCATCCACCATTTCTGTGCTTTCAGATACGAGCTCGCTTTGAGAGGGCTGGTTCGAGCGGAGCCACGGGATTGGAGTCAGCAATGCACCGCCGAGGCTTTCATCGCTTCCGAGCGTGTTGGCGGCCGTTGGCAGGGTGCCATTGAGGAGAGTGGAGGTGGAGGTCGGGAGGACAGCTAGTGGGAGTGGGAAGGTGGTTGTCGGGCTAGATACTGAGACTACGCGATCAAGTGCTCGGAGGTATGAGGGCAGGTATCTATATCGCGCTTTGGGGTACAGGATTAGTTCTGCCAGGCGTTGGATTGTGTGTGGTGGGTTTTTAGAGAAGTTCTTGGTCAAAGTGATTCGAATCGAGTCGTAAAATGCCAAGATATCAGGCGGGAAGGTGTGCGACTCATTTTGTGAGGTTGGGTCCCCATCTACTTGGGTTGAAGATCTAGAGAATTGAGGGACGGGTGGCCGTTCAGGCGTTGCTGGAGGCGCATTCTCCTTGTCTGCGGACTGTGACTCCTGGCTGGATATTGGAGGCCCTTGAGCCTGATTCGGCGTTTCGTGCGAGGCTACATGCTGAGGAGCAGGGTCGGAGTTCTGAAGGGGCGGCTTGGGGAATTGGTTGATTATCTGGAGAAGGAGGCGTGAATTAGCCACAGAAACACAGAGCGGGGACCCGGGGGAAAACAAAATTACCAACCTCATCAAGACGCGACAGAATGGATTCTAGAACGTGTGGCCATTGCTCCCTGAAACACAGTGAGTCGTCGTCGCGTGCAGCAGACGGCTGGAGGGGCGAAACTCACGAGTCCAGAGAACCGTGCTCTGCGGCCTTCTGTAATATCTGGTCGGCTAGAGGCCCAAGGTCAGCAATTGCGTAGGAGGAAAGGGGCGCCGGGGAGGAGTTACTTGATATCATTGCGTGGTGTCGGAAGACGAGAGGGTGAGCCACTGGGGCATGTGGTTAGTTGATGTTGGAGCTGGAGGTGGGTGCTGAACGTTGTTTGCTCGGAGGGAGCTAGGTAGTTTCCAAGGTTGGGTCTAGGCTAGCTGTGGCTCCACTACCCACTGCGCCACAGGGAGGCAGAGAGGATCAGTCCCCAGCGTGCAAAAATAACAGCGGACTATCCCTGAAGCGGTCGCTGCTGTCGGAGAGTTCCTAAGGTTGCGTGCGACCAAGGTACCGTTATGCCTGTCATACAGCGTTCAGCTCGTATCGTGCCCGCAGGGTTCAGCTCAGCAAACTGGAAGGGAAATTTGGGTCACGCTCGAGCAATTGCCTAGGCACCACCACCGTTAGGAATCGAGGGTCTCGTCTTGTACCAGCAGCAGCATATACACACGCATGTTCTCTACCACAAGGCCACACAGCAGGAGGTGCACGCAGAATGACATCGCTGCTGCTCGTGTTCTCGTCATCAAGTGCTGCAGTCAGGGCTGAGTCGCGTTAGTGGCCGATGATGAGGCGCAGCAGCTGGGCGATGGTTGAGTGAATGCCCAGCGAGCCAAGAGGCAGACATGGGGATTGGCATCTGGCATTGTTGTTTTTCTTGTCGCTGCTCCTCCAGGGCTGCCTGCTGCTCTGCTTGCCGTGACTCGGATCATCGTTAAACTTTTGTTCTCCTTGTCTCTCTCTCTCCCTTCCTCTCTCCATCTCCCTTTCTCCCTATCCCCTTCTCCTTCTCCCATTGTCACCATCCAGGCAAAGCAAGGGTCTCACCAGAGGGCTAAAAGCGTTCTCGTTTTAGCAGCTCGAGCGAGTCCCTTGTTCGTTCATTCGCGGCCTCCCCCCCGAACGGTGCGAGGTGGGCCCCCCAATTGCCCTGTCGCGCTGAAAAGTGCTGCCAACTCCACATCAACCCGAAACTCAAAGCCTCTAGATCAAGCGCCGCGCCCCGACACCACCAACCCAAGGGAAGGGAAGCGCACTACCATCTCATCTCACAGTCTCCGTTGCTAGGGCTAGCTTTCCATCACCATCCTCTCGTTCTCGTTCACTTCTCTCCATCCACTTCCTCTCTTCCATCAAACCTCTCCCGCCCAGCCAATCGCTACCAGCTCCCTGCTCCCACTGCCATCGCCTGTTCACCGGCCAAGCGCTTGTCCGTTTCAGAGCCCGCGACCGCAATACCGTGCACGCATTATTGCATCCAACTCGTGACAGATATCTCAACCTGTTTCAGCATACCGCGACACCCAACCGCTCCTCATTCGCTCCCCCACGTCGCCCAGCAAAGATCACCCCAACATTCCTATCCAACTGCTTCAGTGCGGTCTCACCTGTACTGCCTCCAAGCCGGATAACCCCCGTGCTTGCAACCTCACCACCCTCCATCCTCTCCTCTATAATCCACCGCCTTCAGCCGCCATCTAGCGGCTGACTTACTCGCCAAGATTCCTCACCACGAGAGCAGATCTTCCCTCCTCGGAGGCGGAATCCATCCATATCAACAGATAGGTGGTTATCATCACCGCGAAGGATTTCCCACTGCTCAACCCACTGTCGCAAGAGCTCCCAAGATGTATATACCCAATTCAAAATGGACCTGGGCGTTTACCCTGGTGTCGCTCGTCCAGGCCGCAATAGCGTTGACCTTTGAGGCGTAAGTTGAAGCCGCACCGCATATAATCCACCGGAATATTTGAAGCAATGTACTAATTCTGAGCAGCTATGTATTTGGAAAATTCCAAGCCAGTTTACAAGGAGATGCCGAAGAACAAACCGAGTCGCGAACAATCCCAACATATCTCGCCGTCTTCATGTTCGCATACATTTATCAGATGGTCCTAGTATACGATGCGTTAAGGCTGAAGAACACGATTCAAGTCATTGGGCTGGTCCTTTACAATGTCGGAATCCTTATCTATGCCGCAATCCAATTGGATCAAATCAAAGATGCCGTCAACTACTTAAATACCGAAAAAGACATTCAGCCAGCCTTTTGGGGTATTGTCAAACCCATCCTCATCGCTCTGCCATGTCTGATGGCCGTTGGTACTATCGCATTGGGGTTCCTTGCATGGAAGTTGTATGATGAGTTTGCATGGACAATCTACAAGCATATTAGCGCCGATCTACGAATGAAGAGAAGATATCTCACATATCAGGTATTTTTCAAATTATCGCATTATATGTGACTGGAAGCTAACAAAAACCCAACAGATTTACATCGCTCTTCTCAAATTCGATTTCTTTTTCTTCTTGGGTTTTACGGTTCAGTTCCTAGTCGTCGTTCGCAATACCAAGGATGCCGAATACTACCTTACGATCGCCGCGCTCCCCATCACTCTCGTCCTCCTTATTCTTGCCGCTTATTGGACTCGCAAGGAATCTGTCATGGGAATGATCGCCATTATCGTCATCTATTTCTGCGCTCTCGCCTACTTCCTCTTCAAGATGGTCCGTATGTACAAGAAGGGAGACGGACGTGTGGCCGATTATCTTCCAGCCCGTCGATCTCTAACCAGTTTCGCCGTCATCACGATCATGCTATTAATAGTAACTATTATCGTTGCATGCATTTGCACACACAACTTCAATAAGGGGCTGAAGCCACATTTGGTCAAAAGGAAGCCCGGCCCGGGACCTGAAGCCAAGCAGTACCAGACGGAAATGCCTGCAATCGGTGGACCAGTTCACACGAGGATGGAAATTGACTAATCTGGTCATTTTTAAGATCCGGGGTTAAAAGGAGGAAAGAAATATATGGAATCATTTGCGTTCGGCGTGCATATTCCCTCGGCCCAACAGATGGCACCGAGGGAAAACGGCGTTGGTGGTTGTTTAAAGGGATATTGATCACCGAGGGAGCTTAAAGGGCTTTTAGGAGGCGCTGGATTCATGATAGTGTCATGTCTTGATGGAGACAGGCATGATACCATCCAGCAGCCACGGAATTTGTACTAGGTCAAGTATTGTATTTCACGGCCTTTGTAGTATCACATGGACTGTTTATTTGTTTCTCGGATGTTTTTTTTGCTGGTTCGCTAGTATCATACCCCCCAAAATATGGCTCTACGCCCGGATTTGCTTGTGTTAATAGTTTGGAATGAAACTAAATAATAATGAAGCAAGCAAGATGTCTCACGGTGTTGATGAAAGCTGTGCCTGATTGCCGACTAGCCGCAATTATAACCAGAGTGCCGCGTAAGACAGGTCGCAACGGTGGAGCATAGCTATGAACGGTGATAATGAAAGATGTGCTAGTAGGGAGTAGCCCACGTGCTACTAGTCCGCAACCCCAGCAGGGATCATCTTGGCAGCACTATTCCCTGCAGGAAACGACATCATCGGTAGAATCCCTCCCGATCAGGGTCAACGTAAGGTATTTCCACATCTCCCACACACAAAACTCTCTATACATTGCCATACCCCGCCCTCCACACCTCCATTCACTTCATACAGTCTCCTCCTTTGCAAAAAACTCTATCTAGAATTCAAAATTCTAGCTAATCTTTCAAGATGCTTCGCTGGTAAGAACCCTTTATCAAAAAATATCTTCACCGCAGCTTCCAGCCACGTACTGATCCAATCATGCAGGTATCAAGCAAAACTGCGCACAGCGCCATTACTCACGCAGAGTATCACTACAGCCGTACGTTCAACATCCCATCTGTCATGTTCTTCGTCTCCCCGCTCGAGCACCTCCTGAAGCCTCCTCTATCTACTTCAACAGCACTCTCAACCACAAAACGATACAATCAGAGAAAAGGGTGATAAACTAACAGCCAAACCAACAGGTTCTCTTCGCAACCGGAGATGTGATGGCTCAGCAGCTCGTCGAGGGCAAGAGCATCAAAACCCACGACCCAGCACGAACAGGACGCATGGCCCTCTACGGTGGAGGTACGATCATACCTTTCCCTCCCTCATCCCCAACTCGTATCAAACGCTAACACATACTCCACAGCTGTCTTCGGTCCCGCGGCAACTAAATGGTATGGCTTCCTCCAGAAGCGTATCAACCTCTCTTCCACCAACTCCACCATCGTCGCCCGTGTCGCAGCTGACCAATTCGTCTTCGCACCGATCAACATGGGCATCTTCCTTACCTCCATGGCTGTCATGGAAGGCGGTGACCCTAAGAAGAAGCTCGATGATACCTATAAGCCTGCGTTGACGAAGAACTGGATGGTGTGGCCTTGGGTGCAGTTGGTGAACTTCAAGGTAGTCCCATTGGAGCACCGGGTACTTGTTGTCAACGTAATCAGTTTGGGTAAGTATTTATTGAAGAAAACGGTGTTGAAGAAATTTCAGGCTAATATGATCATGATAGGTTGGAACTGTTACCTCAGCTTCCTCAACAGCGCAGGTGGTGGAAATGCTGGCGAGAAGGAAGCCGAGCTTCCTCCCTCATAAACATCCTCTCCCTCACCCGATACATACAAACAATAATTTCTCCCTGAAGGGAGTACTCGACATCCCGCGAAGAAGCGAGTGTAGGAGGGATCGACCACCGCATAGACGCCTGGGAGTATCGTGGAATAGATTCGGTTCATCTTGGCTAGCCTTCGATATGCAAGTCTGATACCACGGCATGTGTATACATTTTTAAAGCGTAGAGTGAGGAACAACGTTGATAGAATGGGTTTCTAGCTTACTGGCTTGCCTGGTATTATACCCTTGCGAATGTCAAATGGATTTTATAATAATCTAGAATGTATCTACTAATACACCTGTAAAACAAGGGAACTATATGACGTCGAACCATACGCAACTAAACATTTAAAACCCATTGAAAACGCTTGACCGAATCTAAACATCTAAATGCCTCTCACTTAACTCCTCTTCACATCCCATCCTTCGTCCTACTCCTTCTTCCCCCACCCAAATACCCTCCCCCAAAAGCCCCCGGCAACCCTTTCATACTTCTCCATCACACCCCCCTTCCCCTCCCCTTCCTTCCCACTTAACTTCTCCCCCTTCCACCACCTCATCAACACCTTAGCCCAAAACACAGTTTCCAAGGTCGCGAGGATCCCTAACATGGTATATATAAACACCCTTGCTCCACGGCCCGCACCCAGAGAAGATAAATCCAGGGGTGGGAGCGTCTGGTCATGGGTTGTGGGGTTAGGGTTTGTTGGTTTGGCGGGAGAAGCGGATGTGGATGTGGATATGGTGGGTTTGGGGTTGGGTTTTGGTGGTTTAGCGGGTGAGGTGATACGACCTTGGAGGTCTTTTTGGAGGTGAGAGTGGATTAGGGGACCATTGTTGTAGTTGTGAAATGTGCGCGATTGTATTTGAACTGGTTTGAGGGGTCTGAAGGAGGATGGTAGGAGGCGGCGGGAGAGGATTTGGGTCGGCATCATTTCAAGGATAGGTTTTTTGCTTGTTGGTTCGGTAGTGAAGTTTTGGTGTGAGTGTGTATATGATATCTTTAATACATGTTAGTTAGTTCTTCAATTCTATCACAAAAGCTTTAACAATTCATTCACCTTAATTCTCTCCTAAGGATCTTCGATTCAACCTTACTCAAACATTGTTCTGACCTTCAAGTAAAAGGCACCACAGCACTCTTTAAATACCCACCCACTCACCCATCCATCCTCCCAAAATACTCCGCCTACTCACCTTCGATTTCCACAATCCACGCTTATTGGCCGAGCGCAGCGTTTTTCCCAAAACGTCACATGCCAAGCTTTCTGTGTTCGTTTCTGACTCCTGGGGTGAGGCGGAGACACGGATACGATCGGGGTACCGACAAGACCGACGGCGATATACTCGTATAAATGAAAGATGAAATTCATATAGTCTATAATTAAGCATAGAATCATAAAATAAGCAAAATGGTAAATACGTTTTATTCATACAGCGTTTGCATACAAGGCATCCAAAAAGAGCCATTACTCATGCGTTTTCGCATCGCAAAAGGTAATCTAACTACCTCGAGATCCCCCTCGCTCAAAAAGGCTTTTCCAACGCCATCAAATGCATGTTTTCAATGAAATATCAAGAGAAATGGAGGCTGGTTTCAATGTCCTACTCCTCCAGCTTGCCAATCCAGAACAGCAGGGTCGCCAGGTTGAGGGAATACTCCTCGGTTCTGGTCCTGCACTTGAGGTTGCTGCTGTACGCCCTGGGCTTGCTGAAGCTGCTGTCGTCGTTGTTCTTCCGCACGTCGCTGTCGCTGTTGGCGGTAATAGACTAAGAAGGCAAGGACGGCGGTGAGGGAGAGGATGATGAGACTTTCGATAATCTCGGAATCGATGTCGTCGTAGTAATCATCATCTCCACCGGGCATGGTTTGCGGTCCATCGTAGTCGTCTGGTTCGAGGTTATCCCATGCATCAGCTTCAGCTTCAAGGAAGGCGTTAATCCAATCAGATAAAGACCAGTCTTTGTTCTGAGATGGTTCGTCCTGGATCGAGTTGATGCGTCCGTTCGTGATCGTGTTCCACCAACTACGTAGTCTCAACTTATACAAGGCCAACGTTACTGGAAGGTACGCTTCCCGGGGATTGGTCTCGAGTGCCTGATCATAGTATCGTTTTGCTAGATGGAAATCCTGTTCGATACCAATGCCGTTCTCATGCATCCATCCGAGGTTCCACATTGCTTGAGCGCTCTGCATGGTTTCAACGGCGGCCTGGTAACATGCTGCTGCCTTCTCGTCATCGGCGCGTGTACCAATGCCTTCCAAGTAGTAATCTCCCATCTTGACCATTGAATCGATATTCTTCTGTTCCGCGGAGCGTGTCCAGTAAATCAAGGCAAGAGCTCCATCTCCAGCTAGGGAAGCCTTCTTCTTCACGAACGGCATAATAGATCGTAGAGTAAACCGAGGTTTAACGTGATCAAGAAGGTAGGCAACATTAGCTTGTCCTGTCTCAAACCCTTGTTCTGCTGCCATCATGTAATCGACCAAGGCTGTCTCTAGATCACCCTCATCATAAGCCTCGTTCGCCTCTGCAAATGACGAAGTAATAATCTCCGCCTTTTCAGATACAATCTTATAGTATGCTGCAGCCACATGACAAGACTTGTCACGACCGACACCTTGGTTGGTTAATTCGGCGAGATAGTAGTAAGCTTCGAGATGGCCACTACGTGCAGCAATATCGAAATATCTCATGGCTGTCGTCACATCTCCCTGGTCAAGGAACAACGCCCCCAACCTGACTTGAGCGGCGGCAAGATCCTGATCTGCTGCTGCTCCAAAATAGTCTGCTGCTTTTACCGGGTCTTTAGGAATACCAAGTCCATAGAGATACATCAAACCCATGGAATACTGGGAAAGTGCATCTCCATGGTCGACTCCTCGCTTGAACCAGGTGTGGGCGATGGAAAAGCTTTGCTCAATACCTTCACCACGAAGGAACATCCTCCCAAGATAGCCGGCTGCCTTGGAGGCAAGTTTCTCCGTAAGAGGCGGGACATTGGGTCTAATTTTGCCCTCCTTCGACCAGTACATGCGGGCAAGTTCCAGGAATCGTCTCTTCGCTTGAACGAGATCTCGTTTCGAGGCTCTAGTACCGTCGTAGTGGAGCTTTGCGAGATTGAAGGTTGCTTTTGGATCTCCTTCCCTAGCCTTGACATCTAGATATTCAACCACATCATCCAAAGATGCAAAGACATCTGAATTGGGTCCTCCCAACTTAGCATTCGGACCTGACGTGCTGACACTTGCGCCGTCTCCGTATACGCCACCCTCGTCATCGGCAATCCTGTACCCTTCTCTTATAATCAAGCTCCCTCCAGGAGGACCTGATCTCAGATATTTGATAGCTTTATCCGCCACATTCTTGTACCAGTAAATGGCTTCCTCACAATTCCGTGGTGTTGCAATTCCCGTATGGTGTCGATATGCAATGGTCATTTCCGATCGAATATCGCCTCCTCGAGCAGCAAGACTGTGGTATAACATAGCCTTTGCCTGATCAGGTTTCACCGCTCCACCAATGCCAGTTGCATACATGAATCCAACCATGTGTTGAGCCGAAGCATTTCCGTTCAAGAGCGCAAGTTCGTGGTATCTTCTGAATGCTTCGGAATAATTTCGAGGGTGTGTAAAATTGCCATAGAAGTTGATCTCCGCTAAGAGGAAGATGGCGTCTGGGTTCTGCTCGGCGGCTGCATCTTCCAGCAGCTTGACGGCCTTGGACAAGGGTGGACTAAGCTTCTTTGTCTGGGGATCGGAAGTCACAAGTTCTTGTTGCGGGGGCCCATTCATGAAGAGGAGGAAGAACAATTCCTTTGCGTAGTATGCGGTCGAGCCGAGCACGCCAGTGGGCTTGCTATATCTTGATAGGCGGTTCATGGAAGGTCTAATTTTGCGCAGGATAGTGGAGGCCTCGTCCACGTTTGAGGCAGCTGAGAAAATAATTATCAGTATATATAGTAGCTGGAGGCATTTGGTGAAATGTCCACCATACCTTGACCTCCATCATTCCGTGGCTCGCTTGCCCAATTGACTGTTGGCTTTCCGTGTCGAGAGAGTGGCTTCTGGTTGGCATCGGGTCGATCGCGAGCTTGCGCTTGGGCGGATGTGAAAGAAATAAACAGGCCGAATAGCACTGGGGCGGTGGTCAGTCCCACACTGGTGAGGAGGGGCTGGAGATGTGGGTGGATGCATACCTAAAAGGAGCGGCACGAGCCGCTGGGATCGGAGCTTCATGACAGCGTCCGGGGGAGGTGGAAGAGATGTGAAGGACTGAGGGTCATTTCGGCCTCTATGCGAAGGTCCACATGGAAAGGCGGCGCGACAGCGACTGAGGGAAGGTGTGGATTACTATATAGTGTATAAGGAAGCACGTAGGACAAGATGCCACCTTGGCCATACTACTTTGTTCAATCCACATCGGCTGAGCCACTGCCCACCTCCGACCCGCCCCCGAGCAAACGTCACGCCCCCCTGCTCGCTCCGCATCCACACATTCACCGCGGGGGCGTTCACTTCCTCTTAATCACCACCTTTATTTAGCCATCAGAGGATCTGAAGAATGAATCCGAACACACGCGCCTCTGCAAGGCTTATCACTCATCATGCTCCCCTTATCTTGGTTGACGCCGACTAGCTAAAGGATGCTAAATAAATAGTCCGTGCCACCATCCCGATTTCTAAGCCAACTGCATTACTGACAACAGCGACCATCTTCAGCATCAATAGACACTTCTTCACAGCACTATATATATCTTCATTTGCAGAAAAACCGGCATCTTTCATTTAAAAGTTCTTGTTCAACACTTAATGCCTGCATCCACTTCTTCCGCCGACGAGCGGACTTTGCTTCTTCCGCAAAATGCATCGTCCTCTTCTACCTCAAAAGCATCCAGTACATTAGTAAATACAGAGAGAAGCCAAGAGGATGAACCACGACCTTCGATATCAGTCTTACGAGGAACCCTGGTGGTTGCTTCCATCGGCCTTTTAATCTTTCTCCAAGGTACACCTCCCTTCATGGAGCAGGTCTAAGCAATACCTCGGCAGCTTCTCTACTACCGTTTTTACAACCTTGCTAATATACTTTTATAAAGCCGTTAATATCTCCATCCTAACGACTACCCAATCCGCCATTGCCGCTGATCTCGATGCCTTTGAGAATGCAACATGGCTGACATCTTCATTTCTGATTGCAATGTCCTCCATTGCGCCTTTATCAGGCCGACTCTCTCAATTGTTCTCTCCTCGTCTATGCATATTTACTTCCACAGTTATTGTATGTGTGGGTTCTGTAATTACCTCATTGGCTACTTCATTCGAAGTCTTTATGGTTGGCCGTGTTGTGACTGGTGCCGGAGCCGCCGGTATCCTGATCGTAGCCACGATAATCGCTCTTCAGCTCTCGAGTGACAAACAAAGAGGGCTTTGGATCGCCTCGATCAACTCTGGTATGACTGTTGGTGTATCATTGGGCGCCATTATTGCTGGAGCTGTAGCGCCAAAATTTGGTTGGGTAAGTATATTACTCACTTCCTAGCATGTCAATAAGCTAACCTTCATGCAAAGAAAATACTGTTTGGTATACAAGCACCGCTTGGTATGACAGCTGGATTTGGGCTGCTATGGGGAATCCCCGCCGAGTATATTACTAGCAAAAGCGAATATGCCCACCTCACCCTACGCCAAAAGCTCGCTCGCGTCGATTATCTCGGAGCCATATGCCTCACGGCAATGCTTGTTTTATTCCTCACAGGGCTCTCCGGTCCACAAGTTTTGGCAATACCTATCATCTTGTCTGTACTTATCTTACCCCTATTTATCCTCGTGGAGAGCAAGATAGCTTCAGATCCAGTTGTTCCTATATCCGTCCTTAAGTCACGTGGAACACTATTTACTTGTCTAGCAACACTAGGCCAAATGATGGCAAGATGGAGTGTTCTATTCTACGCTCCTGTATACGCCCTCGCTGTTCGTAACTGGTCTCCCGCTGTTGCTGGATCAGTTCTCATCCCCACGAATGCCGGATTCGCAGTAGGCGGACTCTTAGCAGGTGTCTTACACATTCGACGTGCCGGAAGCTTCTATGTCCCTAGCGTAGTATCAATGGCGCTTGCTCCAATCACCTTTTTTGCATTGGCTCTATCCTGCAATCCCGATACTCCATCGGCGGTATTCATCGTTTTCCTCTTCTGTAATGGCATGTTGACAGGAGCAACGTTGAATTATACCTTGGTCCACGCACTGCACCTTACCCTCCCATCCGTCCATCCTATAGTTCTCTCCCTAATTGCAACATTCCGAGGCTTCGCCGGAAGCTTTGGCAGCGCTATAGGTGGAGGGTTCTTCACGCGAATCTTGCATAACTCCCTGAAAAGTGGCTTTGCAGATGCTGGATTAAAAGACCGTGCGGACCTAATCCGCAGATTACTTGGTAGCCCCGCTTTGGTTATGAAGCTGCATGGGAGGGATAAGGAAATCGCTATGGATTCTTATGCGGATGCCATCAAGGCGTTGTATTTCGCTGCTATGGGGGTATCGATCTTGGTAACATTCGTACAAGCTTGTACCGGTTGGAAAGAACCTGTTGAAGAGGTCCAAGCACCCGAGAATGATATACCGCCAGAGGAAGAAGAAGCCGTTGAAGATGAGAGTATGTTGGCTGGGTCTTAAAAGCGCACCGTCTTCCTCCGTACCCAAATCAAGTCTAGAGTGGAAGAAGTATTAGTTGTGCAACTCTCAAGTTGACTACTAAAATTTATATATTCAGCAGAGACATAGTAGCTACATACTCGAACTATGTCCTGTTATATAAACTACATTCTCGTCCTTCGCCCAGAACATAGCACCTCATATCTGATACGCAGCAAATTCTCTTGTTGGCACCTTCCTCTCAAACATAATATCCAATTCCTCAAACGTCCTTCCCTTCGTCTCCGGCACTCTAAAGAATGCCCACACAAAACAGACACTTGCGAGACCACCAAAGATAAAGCCCAGTTTGCCTCTAAGATAACCCTGATCTGGGTTCATACTACAATCGAAGTTAGAACAATACCTTGAAAATACGCATAGTTTAACAAACCTGTAGGGTATAGCAATAGTGAACACAATCCCAAGAACAGCCTGCGCAGCCGTAGCAATCGCAATAGTCTTCGATCTGACCCTCGTAGCAGAAACCTCACATAAGATAGAGAAGCAAACGGGACCGACACCGAGATCGTAAACGAAGTTCCAGACGATCATCTATGGCATTCCATTAATTTTTAAATAAACCTTAAGTGATGGATAGACCTACCAATGCTGACTGTGCCCAGGTGATACCATTGTGTTGTTCGATGTTGGGGACACAGTCTAGAATACCGATGAGGAGCTGGAGGATACCTAGGAAGAAGAGTGAGGTATTATAGAGGGTTCTACGGCCGAAATATTGCATTAGGAACCAGGAGATGATAGTTCCGACGAAGCCAACGGCTAGGAAACCTACACCCATGTCGTATGCACGGTCTATACTCATATCAGTTCCACGATAACTAAAAGAAGTGGGAGAAAGAAGAATAAACCTTACCAACTGGTAAACCCGCCAACTGAAAGAAATAAGTGCCATAGTTGATGAGGTAAATCCCACTCAAAACCTGTACCATATAAACACCCACCGCGATCTCCGTCCTCCTAAGATTAATCTTCCGGAAACAATCCAAATACGTACTCCCAGCCTCCATCTCCTGCTCAACCCTATCCGTCTCAATAATCATCGCCAAAGTCGACTTCACATTAACCTTCGGACTAGCCAACCTCCTCAAACTATGTTCCGCATCTTCAAGTCGTCCCTTCCTAGCCAGCCACCAGGGGCTTTCCGGTGCAAAAGCCATACCAGGCAGAATAAGCAAGATCCAAAACCACTGCAACGCGAAAGGGATGCTATAAGCCCAATGCGTGCTCATACCAGACGTCCCCTTCGTAACCCCATTCGCAATAAGCTGACCCATCACAAAGCACAAATTCACATATGAAGTCAGCACGCCTCGTATTGCAATCGGACACACCTCTGATGCATAAGCGGGCGCAATAACAACGTAACAGCCTAGCACCAAACCACCTAGTAACTCTCCCACCAGCAGCACCTCTAGCGATCGCGCGAAGAATTGGATGAAGATTATTCCGGCGGTTAGGATTACACACACGGAAAACGTCTTTTTACGTCCGAACCATTCCATAGGATAGCCGGCTGCGAGGGCCCCTACGACTTGGCCTACCGGGTTCCCCATTGAGAGGCCGGTTTGCCACGGTGCGGAGATTATGTAGTTGTCTTTGTAGGAGTAGCCGAAGTCTTTTTGGAAGGCGGGCATGGCGTAGAGGTTTCCTAGGAGTTGGGGGTCGAAGGCTGGGGATGTTAGCTTCTAGGTGGTTTGCAGTGAGGGAGTAGGTTTAGGAGACGTGATGTGAGGTTCATTTGTTTAGGGGATTTATGTAACTGACTTCAGTATTGTGGAAGACTGGACATGTGCATTTTTGTAGTAAGAGAAAATGAAGTAATTGAGAAAACCCTGATATTGAGTATAGGAGAAAGGAGAAAAATGAATCAAGGTTTCAAGACTTTAGAAAAGAAAACGTGATTCTTGAATGGAACCCATTTACCTAACATAATAACACCCAAACTGAAGAACATAGACCACCCAATAGCCTTCGGATATAACTTCGCCGCGCTCCAAAAATCCAAACTATGTTCCGTCTCAGTCGCCTCCCTAACCTCTTCCTGAATCCCCTCAATAGAAGCTCCCCTTTCCTCAACCGGCGCATCTGGCTGCTTCCTCGATCCATCATACTCCTCTACCGCCATTGCGAAAGGTGCCCCAGTCCGCTGAACCTAGTTATTCGAGGGAATTTCGATCGACTTGGAAGCTGAGGTTGCATGAAGCGGGCTTAGAAGGAACGAACGATTATTGATGGGAACGTGGGAGGATCATCCTTTTAAAGAATGGTTTTGTTGTGATAACCCCCGTTATCATTGACTTGGGAAATGATACGAGCGGGGTTGTAAGCGTGGCCGTGTGATGCGTGAGTGCGAGAATGGAATGTCATCCGGCGCGGGGGAACAGGCATATCTGGGGTAAGGTGTTGGCTTTTACTAGGATTAAGCATATCTGATACATTGCTTAGGCAAAGGTTAATCGCTTTTGAAGGATGTAAAAAACCATATCGAATAATATCTCTTGCAGTTTCGTATAAATTGGAGTTTCTATTGTTGTTTGATGAGTTGATTGGAATTGAAATCGTCGTGAAGGATGGTTAACCTTGACTTTGGATTAAACTTGATTTGATTAGGCTTGTCCGTTCCGTTTATCAATTCCCGTCTCTCCAAGGTTTGTTGTTCATTTCCTGACCTTATTACTGGATGAGAGGTGGCTCAGCCGCGTCCAGAATAAGTAGATCAGATGTTTGTACCAGGTCATGGTAACATTGTAAGGTTTCGGTAGGGAAAGAAGAGCAATACCCTGGTCCATGCATATATGCATGAGTTTCTGGATCATAATCAGTTCAAACCCAAATTTCCCTCAATTATAGCGTCATCTTGCGATTCAATACATTTTTACCTCAACTCATTCATTTTTGAACTGGTTAATATTAGTTGTGCCAAGACGTCAACGTGAATGTCTGTTGGAGAACGAGCCACAACCGCCGGGGCGCACTTGCCAAGATTTCATCCCCAGGTTCCTGGCCCGTGCTCAAAATTTTTGGAAATTGACATTGAAGCTCCATTGAAAACCTCCACTCCACAGCAAACCTCCCACACAATGGCGCCCACAACCACGAAAACAAAAATGAAGTCGCATACAGAGTCCAAGCCTTCTACAGGGCAAAAGACAAAATCCTCCACTATCCCACACGCCGTAGCTGACTACGCTATCCTCCCACTTACTCTACCTCCCACACCCGCATATCCTACCTCCGCTACGCATTATCTATACATCCGACCGCATAAACCAAGAATACCCGATCATAAAAGCTCGAGTAGTTTGTTCATATCTAATATCCCCGTTGATGCGACCGAGAACTCGATACGTGCTCTATTCGCGGAAAAATTAGGCGGCTCGAGAGTCGCAAATGTGGAGTTTGATTCCTCGATTCCTGCGGAGCCGACTCTGAAGAGATGGAAAGAGGGCCCGGGTGCGACTTCTACGCAGGCGGGAGCTGAGGCGGTGAATAGAGGAAAGAAGAGGAAGCGGGATGAGGATGTTGTTGCGGAGGGTGTGGTTGAAGATGAGCAGAGTAGATTGCCGAGGACGTGGGATAGGGAAGTGCGAACAAGTGGTAGTAGTGCGGTTGTGGTTTTTGTGGATAAGCCGTCTGCTAGGGGAGCGATGAGTGCTGTTGAGAAAGCTATTAGGAAGGAGAAGACGATTGTTTGGAATGGCACTGTGGAAGGAGAAGATCCAGCCATGGGTGTAAAACGTAAGTTTCTTTTCTTTCAGTCTCTATACCTTAAATCTTGTATCATACACGAATTAAATTGCTAACACCAATACCCAGGATACCGACAACATCACACCCTCACCTTCCCTCCTAAAGCCGATCTCCAGCGCTCAATAAACGCCTTCCTAACATCCTTCTCCCAAACCGAGCTCGCCCGAAACCGCATCCGCGCAAAACAGCGCTCCATCCCCGACGAAGACGGTTTCATCACCGTAGTACGCGGAGGACGTGCGGGACCCGCTCGTCTAGAAGAAGCCGAAGCCGCGAAAGCGAAGTTAGAAGAAAGACGCAAGAAGAACGGCGCCAAAGAGGACTTCTATAGGTTCCAGAATCGGGAGAAGAAGAAGGAAAGGGAGGGCGAGTTGAGGAGACAGTTCGAGGAGGATAGGAGGAGGGTTTTGGAGATGAGGGAGAGGAGGGGAAAGGTTAAACCTATGGATTGATTGTGGGGTTTTATAGAATGCTTTGGGGTCATGAGAGGGTTTGATTTGTAGGAATCCAATCGGTGTCTTTGCAATGTTGAGAATTTCCAGTGCTTCTTATATGCCCTTTTCTGACTTAAAACACTATCATGACTTATATTTAAGCATTGAACGACAGAGTTCCACCACAAAAGTCATCTGACATAACCATATACCTCAAGGTCTACCAATACCACCAATCCATCTATAGCTTCACCCCTGGCTCCAAAGCCTCCTTCAACAATTCCACCGCCCTCTCCGCCGTACCCCTACAAATCATCAGTCTCGACCCTAAGAGTAAGAAAGAAAGCAAACTCACCAAGAACTCTGATACCCAGCACCAGAATGTCCATAATTATGAACGATAATACCACTGTCCTCTCTCTTCTCAACCTCCACCCTCGTCCCTCCAACTCGACTCGCTGCTGGAATCAGCACGGTACAACCTCAAGCACGAAAGAGGATGAAGGAAAACAACTCACGTCTCAAACCAACCCTATGCCCAATAACCTGCACCCCCTCCACACCCCCCAACTCCGGCACAATCCCACAACACCTCCTAACAATATCCCTCGCCAACTCCTCATCAATCTCTCCCTCCCAATTCCCCACCTGAAAACAACCCCCCAACACCACACCCCCACCACAAGGTCTCGGGAAAATGTACGTGGGCTCCTCCCCCGGTTTCGTGGCCGCTCGCTCATACATCCTTGCTAATGGCACCCGGGGTTCGGCGATTAGAACGGTTTGCCCGCGCGTCGGGTATAGGTTTTTATCTTCGATGCCGCCGAGGGTTAGAGAGCCTAGGGCGGTGCAGTTGAAGAGGGCGGTTGGTGGGGGGAGGGTGGGGAAGGAGGAGGGGATTTCGGATATGTGTGTGTAGGTTCGGCGGTGGAAGGTTATGTTTGATTTTAGGCATTGGGATTGGAGCCTATGGTTGTTAGTGACGAGTTACATTGAAATGATTTAAGTAGAAGAAAGGGGAGTCAGAATAAAGAAATCCACATCAGAAACTCACCACACCAAATACAACTGCACATTAAGCACGAAAGACCTCCTTCCCTCAACCCCCCCATCCACCC
>AJFL01000147.1:0-59309 GCA_000467735.1 Rhytidhysteron rufulum CBS 306.38
GGAGGTAGGAGGCGCCTAACGCTGGTTACTTAGGGGACTTCACCCTTATAACTAAGCGTTGTTATGGGACGGGGTGCCTAGATACTTTTTGAAAGGCACCTTCATAGATGAACTCTACGATACGAATGGGGGTTGGTATTGCGCTAACGAATATACATACAGTAGAAATTTCCTTGTGTAACGCCGTGGGAAAAGGGAGAGAGAGTTTTTCCGAAGCCGTTTCAAGGCGAAGAAATAAATAAACTGGTTTGGTTTTGGTTGGTAGTGTAGGAACTAAATTGCTTCAGCACAGAGAAGTATAAATGAATGCTACTACTTCAGCACAACTGTTGAAGTAGGAGTAGGCACTAAAGTGGCAGACGCACTCCAATCAAACCGCTCCAAATCCCTTCGAATTCTGCAACGCCAAACGCAACTTCCTTTCCAACTTTTCCCCGCTCGAATACTCCGGTAACATTAACTTCCCAAAACACGTCGAACTCGTTGGTAACATCTCTGTGTCGCTCGTAGACCGCACAATCGAGAACTGTATACTTGTCAACCCATTCACGGGCACCCGGTCCGAGGCCGTGACGAATTCGAGTAACTGCTTCTTCTCTTCGGGCGTGAATTTTGCGATTACGGACCAGAAGGATTTGATGGTGGCGTGTTGGGCATTGTAGCCTTCTTCGTAGTGGACAGCGCGTTTCAACTCCGAAATGTCGATTTCTTGGTGTCCCTCCACTAGGGTTTGGAGGGATTCGGGGTTGAAGAGGTGGAGAGAAGCGCGATGGAGGCAAGTGTAAAAGCCTCTACGGAAGGCTTCGAATTGAGGCCGGACGCTTTTGTCTGTGAGCCATGATATGTAGTCGTCGACAAAGAGGTCACGATTCTTGTTGGTAACGAGGGCTGCTTCTCCATCTTCCATGGCTTCGTCGGGATTGCGGTTTGATTTGGTGGCTAGGAGCCAGTGATGAACTGGATCGTTTCCTCCAACATCCACCAAAGGCTGAGTACCGTCGTAGTGGCCGACAATAGATGATCGTCTAGAAGACGGGTTTGAAAGGACATGTTCAATCTCGTCGTCATAACGTTCCATGTCGATGTCGATTCTTTCCCCGAGCGCTTCAAAGCTGAAAGTATACGTTGTTACAAAGACATCTCCAACATCGCCGTCGGACCATGTCAACAAAGCCTCAAATGATTTTGCTAGCTCGGGCCAACCATCACGAATGTGTTTGATTGACTCCACCGGTTGATCAAGCAAACGTCGATAGAGAGCGAGAGGAAAGGTGACAGGTAGGGTGATTCCGTTGTAGATTGCAAGAGAGAATAAGATACCAATCAACTCAAATCGATGGAGCGGTTCTAATGAGGCTGGTTGAAACCACGTCATCCGGGTTTGAGGATCAATCGTGAACATGCCTTCGCTAGTCAGCAAGTGGAAACCCTCATTAAAAATATTTTAAAGGAAGCTTACCATTGTCGGGGTTGAAGATTTGCCCAAGAATGACACGGAAGAATTCAAGAGATACTCCACCCTGATCTAATCCAAATTCACCCTCTCTAGTCCCCATCTTGACTTTCAAAGGCTTTAAGAACTGCCGTCTCTGCAAACCCCACAGCTGATTGAACGTGTCATGTACAATATCGTCTCTGCTTACATCGAGAACCAGATAGTCGGCTAACGTCTCCTTCATTTGTTGATGAATGAGCCAAGAGTGCTTGGCTCCAATGAATGGAAGAAGATGTCTCTTCAGATGACAATTCCGTTCCGCAAGTTCGTACTGTCTGTACATGCTTGCGAAATTAATCGTCCGGAAGTAGGTTACGAGCATTTGTGGAGGGAAGAGGAACGGGTAAGAGAGGATGTGTGATGTGTTAGGGTTGTATTGGCGTTCAAGATATTCCGTCGGCGCAAGGGTTTGATCAATCTTTTCATTGAGATAAGGAGTCATCAGCAATTTTGCGGTGAGGTTGAGAGCCTCATGATGCTCGAAAAAGTCTGCTAAGATGTCGACAGCACCGCCAACTGAACTCCACCTGTTTAACTCGGCATTTCCGTTCCACTTCTTGATTAATATAGTTCTGAGCCATTCTACAAAAGTCGAAGTAACAGTCCAGCCTGGATCGGACTGCGTTTTGGTTCGGTGAGAGAGTGCCTCCTTCTCAACTACACTAAGGTGGTCAACCAGGATTTGCATCAGTGGGAATTTTTTGATGGGAACCTCAGCGTGGTCGTGATCGGATAAGCTATGAAGTATTTCTGAAAAGCACCTTCGTGCTGCGATGCCTCGTATCAATCGATCAACAAGTCGCAGCGCAGGCTCATATTCGAGCTCATCGATAATGCCAAGCCACGAATCTGCATCGTTTTCCGATGGATCTTTCGATGATGGTCGAAGTAATATATTTCCCCAAGAGCGATAATTGCGGATCTTTTCCCAAACTTCCGGCCTTCCACTTGGTACGAGTGATGTTAAAGCATGAATGCAGATCATGACAATATGAGCAGCATCGTGATCATTCAGATAGACAGGGGAGGCTGTTGTAGTGTTTGATGAGCCTTCGTTCTTGTTCGGACTAGAATGTCTTTGCGCTGCTTTGAGCCTAGGACTTTTCTGAACATCCAACTCAGGTGGCGGATTGAATAAGACTTTACAAGCAGTCCATAGGCTATTAAAGATAAGAGAGCCGTTGCGTGTAGTCCAGAATCGGAATGTGCAATTCAACTTCACGGGGTTAAGATGAGCTAATGGGGAACTCTGCCCACCTGACCATGTTTCTTCCCGAAATGATTTCAGCAAAGTGGCCGGATCGCTAAGAGCATAATAGAGTGAGCGATTCACCCAGGATTCACCAGGCTGGAAGTCGTGATTTATATCAAAATCAACAGCAAAGACCAAATCTTGCGGTGGGAGCATGCTATACTGATTCGTCGCTTTTGCTAATTCTTCCATGATAGCACAAGAAAGGGGGCCAGCGACAAATACAGCTGATTTGTCTCCATTCCTCTCCACTCTTCTGGTGGTTCTCGTTGAATGGTCTGAAAATGGGCTCCTCTCTTGGAATCGGCTCAAGGTCATTAGATGACTATTCTCGCTTGGTGTTTTGATCTTTTGTGTCTTGCGTTCTTCCGGACTGTTAGGGACAACAGCGCCGTTTGGCTTATTTGATAGTGGGTGTTGCGGCAAACGCTCTTTAATTCTTCGAAGCTGCACTTTTTGACCGTTGGCAAGAGTTTCCGTCTGCACGTGATCTGAAAGCTGCTTTTGGTGCTTTGTGATGCCGGACAATGGTTTGTTGAAAGATGGCGAATGTTGCATATCGGTTACCGTGGCGGCGGCTTTGGAATCGTGCGTTGGGTCTTCCGCTTTGCTGGCCTCACTGCCAATCCGAGTTGATGTAGCTTTGGAACCCCGAGGAGCCATTGTAGAACCCTCTGCCAGGCCTGTGGGCTCTGATGCATAACTGTGTTCCATCTTTGTCGGAGTAATTCCGCATTGTCTGAAAACCTGATGAGGGTTTGGAATTTGCCTTGAATAAGAGTATATGACAGTAGCTGTATCAAATAAGTTCTGTCCAAGAGACTTAACATCCTTCTTAGTTTGATGGCATTTATCGATAGCAGCCCAGATCCCACCAGCCTCCTCCGTTGTTTCCTTATAACCTGAATGACGAGCTGACCTCCCAGCACCGCTGTCGCCTTGAATTTCCAACTCCGATGGTGCCACCCTTAGTTCATGGGGACAAAGATTGCTGTAGGGATCATCTTGGCTGGCGAAGAAATGGGCTAGGGCTCGGGCTGTGAGCTGGGTCGGAGCTCGAAAGGGTTTCGCGACTAAGCGCTTCTTGCAACTGAGACATGTAGGAGTGGTGCAAAGCGGGTTCTGACACCCATACAGAATCTGGCTTATGTATCTGTGACAGCATCAATATGCCAAGTTCCTAGGTTGTTGATGATAGCTCTAGACCTACCTCCGAATAATATGCTGGAGTTCAAGCTGCCTCCGCGTCTGCGCATATTCCAAGACCCTCTCGGGGTCATCCACTCTGATCATATTCTCGGATCTGGGGCCGTTGGGCATATGGTGGGGAGGATGCGGGTCGGTGCGTGGCGCATGATGGGGTGCATCTTGCTGGGGGTTCTCAGTCCCTCCCGAGGTCGTCTTCATATCATAAATGAGGGTGTCGCTATTCTGCTAGTGCACATATGACTGCGGCGGATGGGTGAGTGGCGGACAAGAGCGAGAGTGAGGGTCGAGGTTGGAGAGCATTTGGAGGAGCGATGCGGAAATTGGCGCATCTTACCCTGTGCAGCAACACGACGACGAGTGCCTGGGCCGAGCTGGGCGTTCGCTTTCACCTTCACCTTCCGTACAAAGAGCGACGAGACAAGAGCAGAAGCATGTCTTGGTGGAGAGTGCGGTGAAGGGATGGGGGAGGAGAGGGGTGTGGAGTTGGTGGGTGATGCTGGCGGGATTCCTTCACCGCAGCCAGATCGTCGCCAGGATGGATCCTGACGCTGTCCATGAAGACAGCTTGGCGGATTGCATAAGGCACTGGGCAGTGACAGTACACTAATCCTGCGTCGGGACTGGCTGCAAAATTCGCCGACACAAACGTCACACTCCCACAGCTCGCTCACAAGCCCACCACAGACGCCAATGAGAATATTGGATTGTGCTGCACTCTGCGTACCTAGGTCCCCTCTGCTCTGCGACAAGAATTCACCCCGGTGCTTGGCCCGACAATCGCAACGCCACGGCCGCTTCGCTCTTCATCTGTCACACACTCGGCGTCCTGTCGACTCTGGTGCTGCAAATTGGCTATATATCTCCTCCGATTCGCACTGCTCCGGCCATTCCGCCATCCCGCCATTTGCAAAAAAAGCCCCGCCTGATAAGCAATCGCCCATAGGGCTGTGAGGGGCGTCGCCCGACCGCATTTTCGCCATCCGCAGTTCACGCCCACAGATAAATAAATAACCCTGTCCGCCACTTCCCTACCCTCCTCCACCCGTCTGGCCCATACGGTATACAGCATTCAACTCCCGAGTACCACCACCATGGAGTCGCAGCAACCCTCCACCCACCCGTTCACCTGCAATACTTGCCAGGTCGCCTTCAGGTCTAGCGAGCTCCAGCGCTCTCACATGCAGACCGATTGGCAGTAAGTAATTTCCACCCCAGCAGGCAGAATATCAAAATTTCAAGACGCTGACCACCATTCTCCTCGCGCAGTCGTTACAACCTCAAGCGCCGAGTAGCCTCCCTCCCTCCCCTATCCTCTGAAATCTTCGCCGAAAAGGTTCTGGCCAATAAAGCGACCGCCGCCGCAACTGCTGCCAAAGCATCATTCGAAAAGTCCTGCGCTGCCTGCCAGAAAACCTACTACAGCGAGAATGCCTACAACAACCATTTGAATAGCCAAAAACACCGAGCAAACGTTGCGCGCGCCCAGAAAGCCGCTCCTTCTGTTGGCCACAATGACGATGCAGCATCCATGATGAGCTCCGCCTTCTCATTGGGCGAGCCTTTGGCAGATCCAGAGGCGAAAGAGGTGGACAAAGAGGCGGAGAAGGAATTCTCAAAGGTCGTGGACGGAATCAAGGCCACTTCACTTGAAGAACAGGACCCTCTCTCTCGACGACCGACCAGACCGCACCATTCGGCAGCAGGAGAAGCGCGACCAGAACACCCTCTCTCTACCACGGGCACGGAATCGAATACGGATGAGGATGACAAGACGTCCGTAGCATCATCAACGAAACCTAAACTTGACCCTCTTAAGAATTGTCTTTTCTGCAATTTTGGCTCTCCTACATTCCCTCTCAACCTTCATCACATGGGCCGTTTCCATGGCATGTTCATCCCAGAAAAGGATTACCTGGTAGATGCGGAAGGCTTGATCAAGTACCTGTTCAAAAAGATCGACGAATTGCATGAATGTTTATATTGTGGCAAGGCAGTACACACGACTTCAGGCATACAAACCCACATGCGCGATCGGGGACACTGCATGATTGCTTTCGAATCTGATGCGGAGTTGGTCGAGATTGGTGAATTTTATGATTTCCGTAGCACATATCCAGATGCCGAAGAATTTGAGGATATGGATTCTGATTCAACGGAAGACGGAGGTGGGGTTAAGCTAGGTGCTGCCCGCCAAACAACTACTATGGTAGATGGTGAGGGAGAGGTTGGTGAAGAAGATGGCTGGGAAACGGACAGCACAATTTCCAGCGTTCCCACCGATGAAATCACTTCAGTACCGATCGACGACCGGTCTCATCGCTACAAGTTGCTTTCTCGCTCCAGACATCATTCTCATGGAGACCCTCGGCCACACCGAAGTGTGGATGGTTGGCATTCACATGCCCACACCACGCCTGTTGCTGTATACCATGATGAATACGAGCTCCATCTCCCATCTGGACGCACAGCTGGTCACCGGTCTTTGAACCGGTATTACCGACAAAATCTCCACAATTATCCAGGTGTTGCCGAGCGTATGGAGCAACGCCGTGCCATTGCAGCTGGAGCTTCTGATTCCGAGGGTGATGTGAACATGGATCGTAACAACAATGGCCGCGGCCGCCAACTCATTTCTCGAGCTAATGGAGGCTTGGGTATGATTGGCGTAAGCGACGCTAAGAAAGCTGAAGTCCTCGCAGTTGAAAAGCGAGATCGCCGAAGAGAGCAGAGAGCCAGGAACAAGTATCAAGCTGGAAACGAGAGAAGAAACAATTTCCAGAAGCACTACCGCGTAAGTTTTTCCTTTCTTAGTGAGTTGTACTTGGCTGCTAACCATGTTTCAGGACCCTCTTCTCCAGTGATCGACTGCTCCATCATATTCCTATGGACTTCAAAAATTTCTTCTCTTTATATATCAAACTCGATGGGTTTCTCATGGCTGCCTTTTGAAACATCAAAGGCCTTTCCATCAACCAATGGCGTTATCATCATAGACTTAGGAAACATTTATTTTTCAACGCACTTATGGTGCCTGTGAATAGTCAATGAATTGTGGATTAAGAATAACTTCTGTGATCATGATTCTTCGAACAACACATTGATTTATGTTCCATATACTTCCTTGGCAAGCTTAGATGTGCATTCTCACCTTGCTAAATGGCACTCGTCTATCCATGGGTAGATGCTCGGACTAAAGTGATACCTGGACCACGTTATACTTTCACCGCTTGATGTTCTGTTGAGTGGTTCCGAGACCGCGTACGAAGCTCGAAAAGTAAGACGGGGCTTGATGATAGTATTTTTAGAGTATCATCCATTGACTATCATCCATCATTTCCTATGATGTCGTTGCGTACTCTTTCCCGAGGTACCCCACGAACTAGATCCTTCACCGAAGTTGTGGGACCTCGGTGGGAAGCGACACTAAACCCTTTCCCCCATTTTTCGATCACTAATCATCAAGCCCATGTAACGTCTATCCCATGGCCATGGTAAATGGCCCTGTCTACCAAATAAATCAAAACATGTGCTTGTAGATCCCTTGCTACTATTAATACTATCGTTCTCCTGTTAAAGGACTTTGACTTTGTTACCCAGTAGAAGTATCACAAGACGAGAGTCCAAAGAGGGTTCCAGTACCAACAATGGCAATCACAATAATAGAAGCATTCACCCTCCACCCCATTTCAGATACCGAATATGAAACAACACACTTCCCCGAGAGAATGGGCAATACAGCCAACATCGCGTACGGGGGCTGGACGCTTGCTGCGGCCGTCCGCGCAGCCTATAATACCACAAAACAAGGCTACCATCTCTACTCCATGCTCGGCCACTTCTTAGGTCCAGCATTGACAGATCGCACCCTAATCGTCTCGGTAAAGCGCATTCGAGACACCAGAACCTTTGCAACGCGCCAGATCGAAGTAACCCAAAAGCAAGACAACGGCACCACCCGGAGCTGTCTAATCGCCCTCCTCGACTTCCAAACCCAGGAACCAGCAAGCGTATTAACCTACTCCACATCCCCTCAAGGCACATACACATCCCCAGAAGCCTGCCCAACCGCCGCGGAAAACGCAGAACGGCTAAGAGCCGAGGGCGTGGTATCAGATCTCCAAGCAAAGATCTACGCTAAAACCTTTGGTCTCTATTCAAAATACTTCTCCATGCGCTCACCACCCCAAAGCATCTTCAATCAAAACCTAGTCGGGCTCGCCAAGACCGCAAAAACAACCCAAGACCACCTTCCCCTGGTATCCAAAACATCTGGGGAATGGTTCAAGGCTCGACATGAGTTAACCACGGAGGCAGATCAGTTTACGACACTAGCGTTTTTGATGGATGGGGCGCTCTCGTTCACGCCGTTGTCGCATAATCATATGTTTTTGGATGATGTGGGGGCGTGCTCGAGTTTGGATTTCGCGTTGAGAGTGCTTGGGGAGGTGGATTTGAATCGGTGGTGTTTGAGGGAGTTGAGGACGATTAGGGGGGCGGAGGGGAGGACGTTCTCGGAGGGGTCACTGTTTAATGGGGAGGGGGTGTTGGTGGCTAGCATGTCGCAGCAGAGTATTATGAGGCCGAAGCCGCAAACGAAAGAAGGAGGGAAGGGTAAGGATGGAAGTGCCAAGTTGTGAAGAGAGATGAGGTACAGGCATAGATTTTAGAGCTTATAACCACTATGGTATATCACTGTGATATTATTTCCTAGGGAAGACGCTGGCTTCTCATGATACTAATAATCCATTCTTCAGACTCGAACTTCTCTTGGGTGGTATATGTAGCTTATGTATGTGCCTATAGCTCTACAATTTCAATACCCATTGACTAGCTGAGCATAGAAATCCCTTCCCCCTCCCCATGGGCAATATCTAGCATCCTAATCCCTAATGAAGACCAGGTAATTCCTGTGGTGGCGACCCAGAGCTTCTCAATGTTTCATGGCTCACAACGCCAGAGTACGGTGGGACTATTGGCTGATCTACACCATAGGTGAAATGATGTTCTGCAGTATTTTGCTGCTTGGAATTTGGTTCTTGTACATTCAGGGGCCCGCTGGTTCTAGCGGTGGCTTTGTTATGCCATTGCCGTTTGTAGATAATCCAGCCAATGAGTCCGATGACGGCTATTCCAAGAGGTACGCCAACCTTTGCACCAACTTTAACGGCTAGATCTGATGAGTCGTTGGCGATTGGTGAAGGTGTTGGAGATGATGTAGTTGTTGAGGGGGTTGTGGTGGGTGTAAGGGACGAGCTGGTCGTAGATAGTGTCGAAAAGGTGGTAGAGGAGCTCAGACTACTCGCGGATAGAGTAGGAGAATAAGATGAAAAGGCTTGTATGGCACTATAGCTATATAGCGGAAACGTATTATTATTATCAGCACAACTACACGCTTGTGTATCTGCGTCGTAGCCGCAACAAAAGGCTCCGTTTGCAACCTGTGTATGGCACTGACGAACCTCAGGAGTTATCGTTTCGGCTGCATTTGATAGTCAGTATGACATATAGAATGTAGGGAATCGAACTAACCAAGGCAGAAGCGCGGACATGCGGGTGACTTCCAGTCTTCAACAGTGCATGATCCCCGTCGGAAAATGCCAGAGGATTGACACAAGGGTCCCGGGTTTGTAGTGCAAATTGAACCAGATGGACAGCAAAAAACGTGGGCATCCTCGCTACATGGAATGTCAGGAGGCTGCGTTCCATTTGGATAGTAACACTGGGCAGTGTTGCCCACAGATATGAGGGATAATAGTAAAATAAAGTAAGAAAGGATTTTCCAGCTTGCCTGACGCTCCATGATTGTAGATGATATATTGAAATCAAGATGAATTCGATGAATCGTGTGAAGCTTGGAATTTCGGAACATGATCTGGCTTAAAAAGGAGAGAATGCTACAAGGCTAAATCCGACGAGTCTTCAAACAAGTCTAGCTTCTCAGCCTCGAGATCATTACGTACGATTATTATAAAAGATGTTAAGAGTGTATCTGGAACCCGTTGGTATGTGTAGTAGAAGATAAGGCAGCCAAACGAAGAAGTCACTTTGATGTCAGGTGGCGTATGTAGAAAACCAACTCATTGTCTATCATCTCGCTCACTCCGATAAGCCTAGTAATACTTACAAGCTATGATTGGATTAGACAAAGGTCTGTGTTTGCTGAGGGGCTGTGCCGTCGTGACGCAGAGCACTGTGGATTCACAGATGGTGGGACTTTCGCCGGAATTGGAAGTATGGCGTGAGTGGGAAATGCAGAGTCAAGCCTGACCTAGCTTTGGTGATGGTAATTGCAGATACCATGAGCTTCGATACCTAGATATAGGATGTGATCTAGATGATAAAGTGCAATAGATATCATGTGCAGAACTGATGAAAATGGTCAATATCAAATTAAGGAAATTTTCGTGACGTTGAGTAACAATTATGTATGATCCTCTTAGATACCTATAAGCGTTTCTCAATAAAATAAAATCACTACTTTCCAACTAGTTGTTCTCGTGCCATGTCATATTATCGGTAGAAAATAGCAGACGCTTGCAACGACCAGAAACCGGAATTGACGTACCTGGCTAAGGTAGACGAACACGGAATGCAAATTTTGGAAAATAGCAAATGAGCTGCAATGATATAGCCCCTGCCAAGCTTTTAACCGTGGCCCTCACCATCTAGGTCATCTGACTTACCAAGATAAGTAACTAGTACGATGGTCGCGTACCGTGGTATAATTTAAAACCTTCAAGGCACCTAGAAATGGCCCCAAAAATGAATATGTGACTTACATTGAGGCTTGAACTTGAAGGTAAGGCTTCTAATAACGCATCGTATCACATTGGGTGACATGTACATTGCTTCTTATGTAGATACATCAGACTTAGAGAGGTTTTCGCTTCAACACACCAATCGCATAAACTTAGTATCTCCTCACATGAGGAAGTGTCGTATATGAAGCCTCTTTGTCGGAGCCATGGCTTTTACGCCCAATTGCATACAATTGGTTTTTGATTAAGTATAATGATCGCTCATCATCATCTTAGCCTGATTTGTCTCCTGTTTTTTCACTGAAAAGGCTCCGTGGCACATCAGTAAGCTATATATGGCCATCAAGCAGCCTGAACTCTTACATGAGTGGCTCTCCTTGTGCGTAGTAATGCCCATTCCTTCCATTGCTGTCAAAAACCCTCCCCCCTCTCCCCTCCTTAGCGATTTTTCTGTCTTAATCACTTGAGGAACATTTTCTTGTATCACGGCAACTAGGCACTTTGCAGACCTCATTTCAAACAGATGAAGACACTTATAAGACGGCTCTTCTCTATGCGTCGAATTTGGCTTTCAATCATCATCTTGCTTATCCTGCTGTTACTCTATCATCCAAACCTGAATATCTGGCAGTCAACTTCCTCATATAGTCGATATCGACCGATTCACCAGCCTGAGCCCAACGATAACTCGGAAATGAAGACCGAAGGGATTCCGCAGTCAGAGTTTCCAGATAATAAACTCACCAAAACTGTCGTCATTGCTAGACTATCATCCGAAGACATCAACTGGCTAAAAGAAGAGTTGCCCAACGTCCCAAGTACCGTGTACACAGTCGATGATCCAACCGCCCCGCTCCATCCACCCAAAAATAAAGGTCATGAAGCAATGGTGTATCTATCCTACATCATCGATCACTACGACAATCTCCCTGATGTGATGCTTTTCCTACATGCACACCGATGGGCGTGGCACAACAACGACCTACTGGCATCTAATGCTGTGCAAGTCATCACAGTACTAAGCTTACCTTACGTACAACGTGAGGGCTACGTTAACCTACGTTGCCATTGGGAGCCAGGTTGTCCAGAGTGGATGCACCCACTTAACCCGTCCACACGAACCGACGTCTACAAACCAGAGGAGCAAGAGCTTGCTACTGCATTTCAGGAATTATTCCCCGGTCGTTCCATTCCGCAGACATTGGCCCAACCGTGTTGCGCCCAATTTGCTTTATCCAAGTCGCTTGTTCGTCATATCTCTCTGGAGCGGTATGTTGAAGTCCGCAGCTGGATCCTTAATACACCTCTCTCGGATGATATCTCAGGTCGTATTTTTGAATACCTATGGCGATATCTATTCACGAGCAAAGCCGTAGTATGTCCGAGAATGGATATATGCTATTGCGATGGCTTTGGGATTTGTTTTGGAGGTGAAAAATTATTTTCGAAGTGGTTTGACCTTCGCACGGAGCAGAGGAAACTACAGGCTGCTGTAAAGATTCTGAATGATGGCGAAGAACGTGGTTCTGATAAGGATGAAAGTAATTATGTAAATAGTAGTGTTGATATCTTGATGAGGGAGATTGCATCTATCGATCGGAAGCTGCTTGATAGATTGATTGGTGCAAAAGAGCGCGGTTAAGACCCAAAGAATCAGGCTTCGGATTGCGGAAGAAGATGGAAAGAAAGAGACGGGCTTTAGGAACTTCGTCTTCAAAAGTTCACCATAAATTATGGGTTCGCTATGTCTCGCCCCCTAGAATCTAGAATTACTATGTATGCTTTACAACTCAGGATCCAGAACACTTGAATTGTACGGGATAATGCCTGAGACATCATCACGTGACCGCCTAATTTTGCCTCGACATATTTAGACGACAGCCCTTTACCTAGGTACTTACATAGCAACAAGCTTCGAACGCCTATAGAACGAACAATCCCCCTATAAGTCATGCAGTTAATAGAAACATCCAGGACAAATACTCCAATAGGATCCCTGGTTGAAACCATGATTAGTATTCCCTGGTTTTGACATCTGCACGCCATCGTCTGATATTCCGAAGGATCCACCCGCCTTTAATCTAATTTACTAACAAAATCCCGTTAGCCAGCACCCAATAGATTGAACAATACGCCAGCACTCTATCCACAACAGCCGGGCCGGTCGGAGAATTTTCAATCCGGGGAAATCATCGCCGAGCCGTCGGTAGAAAACAAACAAGGCGACAAGCCAAGTTCTACCTATCGAGTCAGGCCTAGGTAAACATGTACGCAAAACGGGTGTTTCTGAACTGTTTCTGAGACGCAGTCCTGTCCGGCGTATACGAACCCCACCAATCGTTCCAGCTATGGTGCCACCATCCCAACCGTCACCGCTAGATACCCATGGATTGCCGGCAATCATTCACCCTTCAATCAAGGAGAGGAAGGGAAAGTACAAAAGCAAGACTATGCCTCGCCATTCTTTCGTTCTACCCAAGTAGCAGTTTCAAGACCTCAGCCTCCCATAGTCAATACCTACACAGCCAACGACCGTCCCTCTCGAGATGCCTTCCTCCCGCCAGATCATGACCGCTTTTGCGGCCGCTGCCTTCACCTCCGTCGAGGCTGCCATGGGCCCTGCTTTCAGCACTGGTCCCGTCGCTGATGGTTCTTGGATCCGCGAGGCCACCTCCACTCTTGTTTTGCCCAAGGCCCCCAACACTGCCAGCGGATACCCATCCCTCTGGGTTGGTATGGGAACTTCCGACGGCGACTTGATCCAGGCCATTGCCGACAACTGGCAGTCCGACAAGTGGAGCGTCTATGCCTACACTCTCACCAAGACTGGCGAGAACTCCCAGATGCCCGTTCAGACCGAGGGTACCGATGCCGATGAGGGTGACAAGGTCACTATGCACTGTAAGAAGATTCTCTTTGCCCTATTCCCTAAATCTGAGACTTACACATTCTATAGACAAGTTCGACGATGCTAGCGGCAACTACACCCAGTATGTCTCCATCAACGGCAAGCAGGTCGCCACTCTATCTACCGACTCCGGCCACGTCCAAGGATGGGGAAGCGCCGTTGAGTGCGCCGAGGACAACTGCGGTACCATCGGTGCTCACTGTAAGTTTTACCATCTCTTTCTACGACAGCGTATACTAACTCATTATTCCAGCCTGGACCGACACCAAGATCATCTTGGACTCGGCCGACCCCAACTACATCAACACCCTGGCCAAGGGCAACGGTGTCACTGGTGACATGACTACCAGCGATGGCGGTATCACCTGGACTGTTAGCACTATCCAGGTCCCCTCTTTCAGCTTCTCTAGCTAAGAGGTTTCTGCGATATTTTGATGAAAGAAAAGTTGGTGTAGGAAAGGGATCGATTTGACCTGTACATGCCATTTACTTCGTATATATAATTTGAAAGAGCCCCTAGGGGACGAAAATCAGGCCATTGAGCCCTTTCAACGCATTTTGTAGCCAATTTGCATCACGTTTACGACTAGAACCGTATGAGTTGACATTAAGAAAACTCCTTTTTAAAAAGGGATTATTGTGTGACGGTAGCATTTGGAGCAATGTGCAGATGAGCCAAGTTATATCTCCTTGACTGAATCGCTGCATACGAGTGTGAACTTAATTGACAAAAGGTGCTTGCGCATCTAGGGCTCATGGATGCTTAGTCCCCGCTTCAATTGGCTACCAGGTTCCAAGGTTGTTCAAAAGTTTAATAGCTATTCATATGCTGAATGGATGGACTGAAGCGGGGCAAAAGGATATAGGGAACCGGGGCAAAATCAATATAACACGACATATAAATGTCTGATCCAGTGTAGGTGGTCAAATCGTCTGTATATATATATTTTACTTAACTTTTAAATATCGCAACACATTTACTAGATGATGCAATATAGGTAGAGAGGGATTTACGAATTGGGGAATGAGGCAAGTATCACTCTAAAGTCAGTCACTTTCGCACAGAAATCACAAAATCATTTTCAGCCTTGTTGCCTAAAACAACAGTCACAGAAACTAGAATCTGATCTCGTACCACCTGCATATAATCTCAGAAATTCGGTCACCGGTCAACGAAAATCCTTCCACATTCCCTCAGATACAGATCTATATCGTCAGTGCTTATGTGTATGTATGCATGGTCATGAACACTGCGACAATCCCATCACCTATTAGCAGACGCGAAAGGGATTCAAAGTGAAGAAGGGGGCCAGAAATAGGGAGGTCGGCGATCAACATACATTAATACATTGCACAAAATAGTGTACTAAAATAGACAATCCGTTCATTCTATTCTATTTATCGTTGCCTTGGCCTATAATTCCAAGCAGAACTAGCTTATTTCTACGCAAGAAACCTACCCTGTATCGATATCGTTAATTCTACCATTGACTTCTGATTCTTATTCATTACGCAAAGCAGAAGAGATGAAGTTGTCGCAGTAGCCGGTCTTTTCCTTGCTTTGACATGGGTATCTGTTATGTTACGAGTTTATGTCAGAGTCGGGATGTTGAAGCATTTTGGGCTTGATGATGCAACCATGGTATTGGTCTTGGTAAGTTATCGAAAGGGAAGGAGCAAATTGAAAGGATATGATGTATGTTCTTCAACGCGATATGACGCTTACTTTAATTAGGTATTCTTCACTGTGTGTAGTGTTTGCGTATTCTGTTGCAGCTTCCAATGGAACTGGACGGCATATTTGGGACTTGGCCCCTGAAAATGCAAAAACCGCACTTCAAGTGAGTAGCCGAGATGTGTTGTTACCACGAATACCCATCATATACTGATTCAGTGGTAGTTTTGGTACTTTGCCGAGTTATCCTACATCCTCAGCAGCTGTACCTTAAAAGTTGCACTTAGACTATTCTTTCTTCGTATCACAATCAACAGGGTCCACGTATGGATAATTCGACTTACCGTGGCGGGCACAGTGATATTTGGTACCGCATACTTCTTTCTTGCCACCTTCCAGTGCAGCCCCATATCAGATTTCTAGAAGGCACATCCTAATAGTAAGAACTGCATTCATGTCCGAGCAATCATCGGAGCGACGTATTGTGCATCAGTTTTAATGGCTTTAAATGACTGGACCCTCGGTATCCTGCCCATGTTCATGGTATGGGATCTCAACATGAATACCCGGACGAAGGCCCTGGTTGCAGGCCTACTTTCCTTTGCCGCTATGTAAGTGATAAAGTCTGTATTCATAAACCTATCAGAAACTTATTCATTCACGTAGTGGTAGCACAGCAACCATTGTGCGATTGCCATATGTTAGGCGTCTAGGCGAAGGTCCAGACTTTCTATGTAAGTTGTGTCGACTTGGTTTATATTTACCTTATATGCCCGTGCCCAACTTCCAAATTCTAATAATAACCTAGGGACCACCACTGACGTCACAATTTGGAGTATGGTAGAGCCTGGAATAGGAATAACGGCCGGTTGCATTGCCACACTGCGACCTCTCTTTCAAGACATTCTATTCCGCATGGGACTTGTGTCTACACCACCATCAGGCCGATTCAAACCCAAGAAGCCTAATCGGTTGCCCCGCGGAGGCAATATTCGTGATGCACGTACCCTAAATGTCATAGAGGTGCGGCCAGGCAAAGAAGGCAGGATTGTTTCTGGTTATATATATAAATTTGTAGATAGTGACGAAATATGTCTTTCCGGCTAGATCCAAGTCTAGGGTCTGACTAGAGGGGTCTTTGAAAAGTATGTTGGTCTACCATGCACTCCTTCAATTCGACATTCACTGCCAAGACCATGACTCAATGCTGTGTTTGGCTCACCATCCACGTGATATACTCATTCCTGAAACAATCTTTTGAATAGTTATAAGGATATGATTTGAACGAGCCTACATAGTTAAGCTCGTAGTTTTCCTCGCGTAGCCAAGCGGCACAGCTAAGTAACGGCATATATATCTTTTGATAGGTTTGGAAAAACTCCGATTTCACTCCAGACTACGGAAAGATGGGGATAGGGTCGAATAAGTATACGTGCTCGGTCAGCTTCAATCCCCACCTAAGGGCTAGGAATTGCCTTAAACATCTAAGAATTTTTGTGTCTGATCCTAAGTACTTTACATCGAACATGCGAACCCCTATTTTTAACTTCTTTTATAAGCACCTTTAAGTAAACTAAATGATCGATCACGAGGTGGAGACTTACATTTGAGTGACATATCTCGACAGAAAAGCCTACTCCCTGTCCATTCTATTGAACATTTGTCTAAACTGAGGACTCTTCGCTTTGATTAGTGGCGATAAAGGTTTCTCATGTGAAGGATCTTTGGCAAAGAATTTTGTTTGCCCTATTCGTCATAGGTCAGCATATATACCTATAAAGGCTCGCCTAACTCATGCTTATACTAACCAAGTCCAAAGGGATGAAAGTTGTGATAGATAGTCTCCCAATTCCGGTGCGGCGCGAAATACGTCTCATGCATAATTCCAAGGCCAGGCGTCTTTTTCGCGAAATATCCATTCCAAGCAATTCGGTGGATATCACTGTTTGCAAATGCTTGTAGATGTTCCAGGTCTTGCCAGTATGACAGTGAAAGCATGGTGATTCCGCCGTCTTCGGTCTCGCTGTACATGGAAGTGGTTTTACCAAGGACTGCAAAGATGGTTAGCAGGAAACAAGACCATCTAATCGTTACGCCGACATACATCCCCATTTTTCTCTATTTTGATCCGCCTCTTTCCACATCACATCCAACTGGTCCGCTATCTCCTTGACGCCCGGCGCTAAACGACCCAATGGACTGACAATGTGTTAGCGAGATATATATAAAAGAGCATCCAACATGATCAAGAGTATATCTTCTCACATACTGGATAGTTCGAGCTCCCAAAAGAAACACGACCATTCCACGTTGAGCATCCGGAGTTCCTCCAGACGCTCCCTTGGGAATACGGGCAGTCCATCTCCCGGGAAGTATTTTAGATTGAGTACGATGAATACCACATATGGCCAAGAAAACTTGCAACACCCGTGAAAATAGAAGGAGGAAAGGTGGCTGAAGCGTGATCCAAAAGGGTAGGTAGAGAGCTGCGAGGCAGTGAATACATGCTCCAATGGCCAACCAAGTTGTCAAACGAAAGTCTTCCGGTCGTAACATTGAATGAATTGGAAAATATTGAAAGGGCAAAAGATAAAGTCAGTATAAGGAGGATGTCAATTTGTTGCGGTCGAAGTGTTATTTAAATATAGTGTTATGATGCCATGCGCCCCATTACCATAAGATCGTATAAGATCGTATAAGATCCTACGAGACCTGCAATACGTACTCAATCAAGTAAGCTTCGTAAGTCCTTACGCAGATACGCGTAGCGAATCCACCACCTATCAACGCTATCCTAAAGGCAGTAAGCCCGAAAATGAAGGTTTGGCGTTCTAACCTTGCCTATGAACTCATGACTCTTATACATATTCTTGATCCATGTTTTACAAGCACTATTATTGAGTCTCACCCCGATTTTAGATGCGTCTCCATTTTGCACCCCTTCTAGCGTGGACATTCACCGCCAAGAACCATGTTTACATAGTGCGTGTGGTTTACTATCCACATGATGCACACATTTCACATTAAACAAGGTTTTGAATGATTTAAGAGGACTATAATATGTACAAACTTAGATAGCCAGGATCGTAGTTCTCCCTTAGTCAAGCGGCACGGCTAGGCAACGACACGTATGTCTCCCAATAGTCTTGAAATTGATTCACCATACGAGAAGCTATTTCTTAAACTATTCGTTAACTCTCTCAAACTATGGAGACCCTTCAAGAAAGAAACATGGAGGATGGTAAACAAGACAATAAAAGTCGATCATCAACAAAGCTCGCATCCACGCCCAGTCACGACAAGTGCATTGACCTAGATACTGTCAGTAGCAAACATGCAAAGCAAAGACTAGCTAATGTGTACTTGGAGGTCGAGAAAAAAATGGCAACGTTAGGAGAACCGAATTTCTGCCCCTCAACCTATCGATACGAAGTATTTTGAGAACCATGGTATACTATCATCGACACAGAGAGATTCCGAGTTCTTTTCCAGCTTTCCTTTGGAGATTCGGCAGATGATATATGGCTTCGCTTTCGGCGGAGAAATCTTTGAGATGGAATCGATCGACGACCCTTCTTGTTCATTCTTCAAGTTACGATGCGTGGATTCCCATTCATTGACATCCTTTCCAAAGACATGTCGATTTGCGTGAGTATCGGATGTTCGTGTATCATGCTTGATGATCTAATGGGCGTAACAGCTATGCGGAAACCATCGAATACATCTACTCGGAGAACACATTCGCCACCAAGGATCTCACTTGTGTCTATCTCTACCCATCCCCCCTTGCTCCACGCCTCTTAAATAAGATTCGTTCGATCTCTATAACATGGCCTCCACCAGAACGCCCACCACTTTACGTTCCCACATCTCCGCCAAAAGTTCCGCCATACGATGAATGCACATGGGATTCAGTATATGAGATCATTATAAATATCAAGGGGTTGAAGCATTTGCGGATACACATGAACAAACCAACTGAGCCCTCTTATAACATTGAGGACGTCTTTTTCATGCCTTTCTTGACCGTTCATGATCTGGAGCGTTTTCACATGTCAACGGATTGTGGAATATGATATCCTGATGTTCCGATGGAGTATCATAACCACGGGACCTGGCCATTTGAATTTCAGCGACGAAAGTCGGAGGATGATCCTGGTTGGAACTTTGGTTGCCCCTATCCGGGGTGTGATTAATTCAATCTGGAATGACTTCAGACGTGAGGATACATTAGTCTAGATATATATGATCGTTTGAATGTATCAGTTTCATGTAACCTTAGAATGCTTAATGTATGCAGTGGGCAAGAATACGATGTCCATGTCCACTAAGCATTCTAATATGGGTTTAAGTATCACATGATTGTATCAATCCGTACTCTCTATTTCTCAAGCACATATCAATATCAGATGCCCCCCTTCATTCTTATGCCGTTATGCCATTTGGAATAGAGGCATCTCCAATTGGTTTATGCCAAACCGTGAAGTCGCACTCCGTCGCCAGCTCAGGTAGTTTATTCGGATAAAGAAGCTCGAACGGTTCCGTCATCTGCGGCACATACCCAATCTTCGAATACCATTTCTTCAAAACCTCCTTAGTCGGCTGCACCCAAGTCCTCGGCGTCAACAATTCCAGCTGTATGATATGACATCCTTGATCTTTCGCCCACTTCTCTGCCGCCTCAATTAACTTGGCTCCAATTCCGTTTCCACGTTGCTCACGGTCCGAGACAAGCATCCCGAATCCGCCGATTCCATTTTTTATTATGTTGACGTTTACCGATCCGACAATTTTGCCGTCCAGTTCGGCGAGAATCAGTGCTTGGGATTTGAGAAGTCCTTCCACTGCGCTCGGGTTGGTACGCCATCCTGGATTCTTCCACATTCCTGCTTCGGCTTCGTTGTAGGCTTCGTTGATTAGACGAGCGATATGTTCATATGTAGATGTTTGGTAATCGGCTTTGGTTGGGAGCCGGGTTTCGATGGTGTGCGCACTCATTGGGGTTGTATTTGACGAGTCACACTGATTGATTTTGAGGGGCAGTAAAAACTGGATGCTTGATTGATGTTTGAGGTGTGGGTTCTCAAGCAATTGTATACTCGTAGTGCACGATATATATTTCGGAGATAACACTGAAACCGAGACTGATGCTAGCGTTATATAGACACCGAGGATCTTCTGTGGGCTTTCGGTCGTTATATCAAAGACGGTGTAGTACTAATCCTTTAGATGAATGAACCCGGAAAGAAGTCATCAAATAGGCCAGCATTTGCCGCTACCAGTTGGCAGTGCCGCACAACTGCATTGGTGAACCTCACCTCGGACTTTCAGCTTCCCAATTTCTCGTGGTAGGAATCATTCGTTCACGCACTAATGTTTCCCATTCACAAAACTAACTCCGAACAAGATATGGCGTCTAAATGTTTTTTGTAGCCTTTTAAATCCACGCGGAGATTTTGCTATGATCATCACCTTCGGACAAAAAATTGAAAGTGAAGGGACGAACTCACTCTACCCCCCACCTATTATAGCGCATATTTCAGAGCGTCCTGCGGTCAGTGAAATATTTTTTATGAGAAATGAATGCCATGGTTCAAGGATTATAGAAATTGAAGCAATCCGCTTCATGTCTCACAATAAAGTCCCGTTGCAGGCGCTATTGAAACGCAATATTGACACAATTCCTATTATGAAAGTAGACTGCAGTATGAGAAGACGCCTTCATTACGTTGATGATACCCTTAGTTGGTCTAATATGATAAGAATAATAGAACAATCACGTGTCATACTATATCATGTGAGATTCTTGTAATCGAGTACCAGTAATCTCTCAGCATCATTCAGGAGAACGAAATTAGTTTCAATGGAGACACACATAGAGCATGAGCAATTAATCTACTGTTCAAATGATAGTTGTGTATTCAACATTTATTTTTACGTGGTGCTCGGATATGTCAGGGGTCATTCGGATTTAGCATAATAGTCTCGGAGATGTATCTATCCTTCATTACGAGGATATACCATACTTAAAGAACATTTATAAGGGAGTTTAGCGTGTAAAATCTCTATGCAGGGCAAAAACTATGGCGTCATTGAGCGGGGGTTGCATAGCTATCGCATATATTTGGTCCTATCATGACTAGAAATGCTTGCAATGTATTCAAGGAGTGATGGTATTATCCTAAGTTTGTAGGCAACTAAATCCAAATTCGCTAAGATGTCGTAATCATATTCTCGCCTGAGACCTCATAGGGAACTTCCGCTACTACCGACTGCGGTGAAAATATCAAGACTATGCAACCAGTAATTGTCCTTGACCAAAGACCAATTTACCACGGCTTCCACCCACTCTCGACCATCTCAACAGCTGCTTTCGTAGACTCATCAAGATCCTCCTTAGGCAATCCAAGTACTTCGTTGTTTGTCCCGGCGGTGGATTCGTAATCGCCATCCCCGGTAGGATAGAAAACGCGAGAGTACATAGACTTAGCAAAGCCCGTCATGATACCCTGCTTCAATTCCTCAATACCATCTTTAACTCTCTTTTCGGTAGGCTCTTTGGTAATTTCCCAGTCCTTGTCCGTGGTACCAAGGACGCGATGAAGGCTGTCCAGCATATCGCGTTGGCTGACCCTCCAGCTAGACAGGTACAGTGGCTCATTCTTCCAGTCGGAAACTGAGGGTGAAGCACCGCTTTCCGGTAGGCTCAACAGAGCTGCTACAGCACGACCGCACTGCTTCCATGTGCTGACATTGATGCGAGTGGTGCCGTCGTCGAAGAAAGTGACCTTGCGGTTCTTGATGTCGAATCCAAACCACTGCTCTCCCAGGGCCAAGCTCCACTCATACCAGAAACCGCAAACCATAACAACGTGTGCGAGACCCAGGCCCTTCATCTCTTCGATCAATTGTACGGATTTACCGGTGTAACCATCTTTATCGATGAGAGCCTCATTGCGGTAATTGAAGCCGTAGACATTAGGCATGACATAGGGAACTCCGGCTTTTGCGGCGGCTTTGACAATCTTGCTATGAGTGTCGGGAGGGGCTCGAACAGAAAGAGTGATGATGAGGAATTGTTGACCTTGGAGGGCGGATGCTAGAGAGTTTTCATCGTCGTAGTCCGTTTGAACTACTTTGGCGCCGGAGGGTATGGTGCTGGTACTTCCTGGGCGTGTAATGGCTGTGACGGTATGTTTACCGGTCTTCAGGAGCTCTTCAGCGAAGGCACCTCCGATGCGACCGCCGGCCTGATAATTGTTATAAAGTGACGAGTTTAGATGGTTTTGGCTGACTTACACCGATGATAGCTACTTTCTCAATGTAGTTGGCCATTGTAAATATTTTGATGGTTTCGAAATTGTATTATGATAGAATGCGTGTGTATGAGTAGATGGAGGATACGATTGATGAGGCTGGACTGAGGAAAGAAGTATAATTTATATACAAAGTAAAAGCTTCACTGTACGTATTTCGTCCGGAGATAAAGGATGAAGTATACGCGCGTGCTTAGGTACTGACGTAGCGGACTTATCGTACAGAACCATGGGAGGGCACCAACCACCAACCGGATGGAAAGGTCGGGGAACACAAGTAAGCCACCCGATGACCTAGTCAACTAAGAACCCTAAAACCAGGCTTGCGTCTAAAAGTCTTGAGTTTATTCCACTTGAATTAGTGAAGATTCTACTTTCGACATTGACCTCTTAAGTTCCATTTTCAGGAAAAACCCAAGGCGTGAACCTTTCTATGAAAGTCACGCCAAAGCGCGGTACGCCGAGTAGGCATGTATTCCGCAAACGAATGCCAAGAGAAGCTTTGCAAAAAGGACCCTATGATGCTGACAATCAGTATATACTCTGTCATATGGCTGTGCTGGAGAGTAATGCCAGGCACCAATCACTTGGTCTATTACTTAGTGTCTCTTACAAATTAAGCATACATCTAAACGACACTCCCAAGGCTTGTCTGGCGCTTATTTTCATCAGCGCATGTCAGGCGCAATTGATGGTTGCGAGATCCTTCGACTACGGCCATCCGGCGGAGTGATTGTTCGTCCGAACGGAGAGCGGCTGTCCTTGATATAATCCGGGTGGGACCAACATCTTGTCCGAGTATGTAAGCACAAACAAACTTTTCTCCAGTCGAACCGAAAGAGTCATATCAGGGTGGGGCTTAATTAAGCTTCTAAGACTGGGTTTGCGCTAACCCTCGTTCGTATACGTCAGAATCTGCGCTAATCTCCATTAAACTTTCACCAGACTTCAACGTTAAATCCGAATAGCATTCTTCAACTGAACTATCTTATACCACGCTAAATAAGTCATAGGGTGCATATATCCATCGGGTCTGCGCCTCCCCGATACTCCGACTAGCAGGATATCGTAAGAAATAATTTCCTACCTTTAGCTAGAAATCTCGGGCCCGAAAATTATTTTTGCCCCCATTCATATATGAGGTCATAGCCAATTCTTCTATCAATATTCAATAAGTACTTTCGCCGAGATATGCTCCCTGGGCATCGTAGCCTCCTGTCTGGTATATACGAGTCCGACGGCTCCAGCCGTATTAGGTTTCTTAGACTATAAGTATCTCCAGGGAGAAGGATTCATTGGTGCTTATATTGGCTTCTTGTACACCTTCTGAGGCTGATAAAAAGCTAATCTTGGAACTTTTCAGGATCTGATACCCGATCCAGATGAATGGAGTTGACTCTACTTGCCAGGTAGAGTCTACGCCACAGCCGATCGAGGAAGCGATTATGGAAACCAATATGAACGATACACGATAGCCAGTGACTTGGCTTGGAACTCTCACGATAACTTGTGTAATGACTGGAGCCACATTGAAGGGGATTATTTAAATGCCTCCGCAAGGTTTGTTGGAAAGGAGCTGGAAGGGTCATTTCGGAAAGAGGTACGTCCAGCTGTAGTTATACATCAGTTAGTCCTTGGAATATTATAACGTGCTGAGTACATACCATATCATACAATATTGCTAACGGATCATAAAACATCGGTGATTTGCGGATTAGTGAAGGAAAAGTGCGTGCTCTCGTTTTTAGTGTTGCCAAAGGCTATCAGTGTCACCAGAGCAAACCCTTTCCCATGCGTTACAATTTGATTAGAGAAAAGGTCTTTATTAAAATAGGAGTTTGCTTCTTGGTGGGCCTCGTTGAGCAGGTAGAAATAAGATTGCCGCTACGAGGATAGAGTTGATCGCACGAACCCCGAAATGGCTAGCGTCGAAAACGGTCCACGTTTGCAGACGAAGAGTGACTAAACATTTGAACGAAAAGAATACGAATGAATGAATATCGAGCAGAGATCCTGTGGACCGAGTATGAAAGCAATATTTCGAGCTAAAATCTGCCACATTCTACAACTGACTTAGAAAATCTATATCCACCTTTTCTTAACAGAAACACACAAGAAGGCGCCTGTGACCGATTTGATCTCTATTCTCAGTGAGAAGGATCGGTAATGAAATCACGATCCAAGTGACAATCGTCACACGCAACTACAACCGACCAGCACAAGCCATCATCGTTGGTTGCCATCACACGTCTTTGGGGGCCGGGCTCACAGGGCAGCGGTTCGGTGGCAAGGGCAAAGAGCCACTGGCTCGGCTCGTTTCCGACCCGGCGAGATTCCTGAGCCCAACCAAGAAGATTATAGCTGAGATCAAGTATGTGTTGAAGATATGGTGGGATGAGGGTGATAAGAAGGAATGGTCTTGTGTTGAGGAGGTAAACTATGGTAATTAGTTCATTTCCTTCACGATCTAAGTCTTTATAGTGAGGGTATTTGTTGGATTCTCTGTGGATACTGATGAAATTTCTAAACGGTTTAAGATGGGAATACCCAGGTAGAGTCTGTATGGTGACCGATCACCGGTTTTTCGACCAATCATATGTGATACCAACAAAAGCCTCACCGGTCTACGTTTAATTTCCGTAACCGGTGACCTAACCCACCTTGAGTTACAAAGCATACCCCACTTGTCCTTCTCACCGGTCACATACACCGGTGTCTAGGCCCTGGTTTCCAAGAATCGAATATTTCAGCTACGTTTGCTTGTAATTCCTAGTCGATAGCTCGTGAGTGACAACGACCTGAGAGGCTGAAAAAAGCCTAGCATGTGGATAAGATTTAATATGGTTGTCTCACTTTCGGTTCTAACTCTCTCGTTAGTGTGATAGTATTACTAAATAAGATAAGTGATCTCGAACGCCCTCGATTTCGGAACGCGAAGGAGGAGGAGGCGGGAGGAGGCGGGATGAGGCAGGGGAAAGATGGGAAAGATAAGGTAATTTCGAATGAAAATAACGTAATGAGAAGAGAAAGCCTTCATAGAAATTCTACTTCATGAAGCATCAGCAGTGGGATCTTACACATGGGGTTGTTAAAAAGGAGGCATCTTGAAGGGGTGACAAAGAATGAGAGAAGATTTGATTCACTAATCGCCACCAGGGATGACTACCAAAAGTTAGCAGCAAAAGGCTTCAGGTCTAAAGTAAGAATGTTTCGCCAAGTCTAAAAACAATTATCCTAACAGGACCGAAAACCGGAGCCGAATGCATGGAGCTTGTGATATTTACTAGTCACTTGCCTAAAGCCCCCTAAGGCTGCAAAGTGAAACTGTTGAGTTTCCAACAATACCCATTTTGCCTCGACATTATCCAAGGAGGAATATTGGAATGGTTGTTTTCACCGGTCCAGCTCAGCCTATCAACGTCAGCTCTCATCGGGCACCCCATATCCGCTAACGTCCTCTCCACCATCAAGTCAAACGGTGATACAACCTTATTGCCAAAGTCTGGGACAGGTCAATTCTTACTGAAAATTGACCTCCAACTCTATCATTTACTCAACTAAACCTTTATGGTAGTGTGATACAAGCTCCCTTGGGCTAGATTACTAGCCTTGTCTTCATGGGACAATATTTAAATCGGAAATATATGAGTGGATGTTGGAAGGTAGTTCGAAGACTTCTACTTTCTTCAAAACAACTATTTGAGCTATCAAGAAAAAAACCTTAATCCAATGTACCGGACATTAGTCAAAGCTCACACAAAGAGATAGCGTAACCCCATCCGTTACCTTAGGTCTAACATGGCTGACCATTAATCTTGTGTATTGGGGTCGACCTGCTTTGGGGCATGCACTTGTTTGTAATGCTTCCTCACAGCATCAGGCCGATTGAAATACTTCCGACACTCGTTGCACCTTTTATCAATACTGTTCCTCCTTTCATGGACAGACTTCTTATGTCTAACCAAGTTGCCAGGGCCATGTCTTCCCTTGAACTTCTGAGGACATAGATCGCACTGAACAACCTGGTCGTCTTGAACAACCTGACTGCTCGTGCCTGGGTTTTGGTACCCAAGGGAAGCGGTGTGTGTGTTCTGTTCCCCATTGACATAAGGAAAGGTCCTATAATATCGTTAAATCAAACATAACTGGAATTAGGTCGTATACCCTACCATGCTCGGTTCATTATGGATCCAATTTGCGCCTCATCAAGGAAGTCTCCATTCGATAGGCCTGGGTCTGATTCTCGACGTAATAGGTGGGAAGTGTTTTGGTGAGGCGGAGGCCCTGTTTGGGGAAATCCACATGCGTGGGAATGGAATTCCCTAGAGGCGCCAGTGACACCGGCATCTCCTTCAAGATTTTGGAAAGAGGAGGAAGAATTGACATGAGGTGGCATTTGGGGGTATGCGACAGTATCATGGGAAACCTGATCTATTTTTGGTGAGTACACGAAGTTTGCTAGTAAACGTGAAACGATTTAAGATATTCGAAGCGGGAGAGTGCTCAAGGGGTCTCTGAAAACTCACATTGTTGATTAGGCTTCGGAAACTGGTAATTAACAAAGTAAATGATTGGAAGCCCTTGGGGGTTCGTTCCGTAGCCTGCCATATTTCCAGGTGTTTAAAATATTCTGCAAGGGTTAGCAATGACTTGTGGGTACGTTTGCTTCAAAGGTATCAACAACATTTAGTTAACGGTTTCACAACGACCAAATTTATGCAATTCCCCCTTGACGGAATATTTCTGCGACATTTACGTTAATATCTCGCTGTTGCAGAAAGTTACATGATAACGGGGTACATACTATTAGACTGAGAGCCTGGAATGGCGATGGTGCAAGTCCAATAACTACGCCGCAGACACTGGACCTGAAGTTGATCGATATCTTGATAATGGATAGGTTCAGACACAGAGATTTCGGCAAAATGCCGCTAACGTGTAAATTAGATATGATCTGGTAAGATTGGGGCTCCAGGTCGCGCATCGAGTGAACTGAAGAAAACGGCATGGTTCGGAAATATATAATGCGTTTCCCTTGATAACGAAGTATTGCCTGTGCGTGCGAAAGAATAGCGCTTTCACAAAAGAAAAGGAACACGGGAAGATGGAGGACGAAGAGGAAGATACATATGCGAGAGGGAATATTGAAGGTAAGCTCTAAGTCAGCACTCAAGGTTAGTTCGAAGTGATATGTCGCAGCTCTGTATCGCGACTCTCCTAGATAGCTCTGGATTGAGTGAAAAACACGAAGGAGGAAAAAGCAAATAAGCGGATTGATGACTTTGCTCGTCCTCCATATTTCGGGTTTGGAAGGCGATGTGTTGCGCGTTGAGAGTTTAGCTTCTTATTGGGCTCCTCCAATTTTCCTCCTCCTCCTCCGTCTTCCTCCTCCTCCTCCAACCCCTCAAAGGTACTTCTAGGGCCTTCCAGATAACCTAAAGTCTGCAATCATCTCGGGCAATGATAATACAAAATTTCTTTATCTCATTCATTGGGTGTTGACGATTGGACAATGGAGTTCGCCCGACAAATGTTGGAAAATGGTCATGTCGTCGTCCTACGTCTGGGCCGGCCCGAGACTTGGCACCGGATTCTCGATTGTGACTACTCTTGGCTGCTTAGAGTGATATGATAGGATGACGTGTGGTTGGCCATATGAGACATTTGAAGCTCGGAAAGGATTGGTTGGTTAGGTATGTCTGCGAGCCCTACGGTGTACTATTAGAATATGATGCAAGCTGGAGAAGTCTATCTCAGACACAAGTGGCTTACCGTACGTCGTACGTATTTGCATGTCATTAGAGCCTCAGTACCGACCGAGGAGGGGAAAATGGTAGCAGGAGGAAACAATAGTGCGAAAATGAGAGACTCGATAGGGAGAAATGGCAACTACCTTATAGAACTCTTAAGGTGCGCATGAGGCTCAAAGAGAGCAAGAACCCCATTGAATCAAAATTCAGCCTTGCCAATAAGAATGTTGGTCATGCTTCGTTTGGATTTTACCTTACTTCCGACTTGTCCATTATCGTGAGGCTGAGCCTCAAGCCTGGTCCGCAAACGGAAGGGAGATGATCAAGTGTATCTTTTGAGGTTCATTTAAATGACTTTAATTGGTAGCCTAGTGAGTGGTTTCCGGTCAAAAATCAATTTTGAGTATCACATAAGAATGACTTCCATGAGCTGTCGTAATACGCCCTTGAGGCGCTGCAACATGCTGACCGGAATTTGAGCCTCATATTAAATCAAAACGGCTTGATACGTTAGACAAGCATAATAAAAATTCTCGTCTTACTTTCTTCTGCAACATTACTTTAGAGGTTATGTAACCTGGATGCATGTAATCAACCCAAAGCGCCTGAGCTAAGCGCACAGAGCCTCATCCAATGTTTCGCGAACAGGTTTCATTTCCTGCAACGAATATGTCGTTTACGAATACAATGAACCAGTGGGTTTCCAGGAAGCAATAATCCTACCTCAATGGGGCGCAAGAAGGACATGGAGGAAACCGTACTGCAATTTTAGCCCGGAAGAGAGCATTATGGGTCAATAAGTCTCCTAGAAAAAGGGGATCGGACTGGTGTAAATTTTTTGTGTGGCTTGATTACCAGGGGCACATATGGCGGAGCCCTGAGTATAGAATTGTCGTGTCTTGTTCGCTCATGTCAGTGGAGAACAATCGACGAATGAATGAGTTCCTGTCGGAGTAGTGGTAACTTAGGACGACCCCAATAGATAAATATTAGAAGTACCTCATTGAAGCTCATTTACCAACTCCGTCAACAGTTGCTCGCTGGCTTTGGAATGCTTGAGGCAGCTATCCAGAATATCGGAAAACGCTCAGCTTCAGCTGATGAAGATGCTTAGAAAGCCCCTATACGCACCTAGTCAATCTCAAAGCCAACGAAAATACAGGGATGCGTTGGAAATGAATGGCATACAACGACGTTGGGCAATAACTCATTCCCACCCTAATTCAGCAATCTTAAGTTTCTTATTCTGGAGCGACCTCATATCCTAAGCCTGTTAGCATTGACTTCAAAAAAAAAAACACATTCTGCTTACCAGCTCGACAGTATGATTAACCACGTATCGAGTAACAAGAACTGATTGTCCTTGACCGAGTCGTAGCGCACGAGCAATAGCCTGATTCTCAACGCTTGGGTTCCACTGAGGCTCGACAATGAATACACGGTTGGCCGAGGTTAAGTTGAGCCTAGTAAACCAACTTAGTTCAGAATGTTGCAATAGTTCAGTGTCTTGATAGCCTACCCAAATGCACCCGTACCGGTAGTCATAATGAGCACTGGAAGTCTTGGATTATCAGCAAAGTCATCCAAGATCTTTTGCCGGCGTGGCAATGGACACTCGCCGTCGATACGTTCGAATGGTATACTGGATGCTTTCAAGTATCTGGAAATCAAATCGAGTGTACGGGTCCAACAAGAGAATATTATACTATCTTAATGTTAAATGAGATGTTAATATCAGGGTGAAGATCAAAACCTGCCTCTTTGTCTGCCATAGATTTTCTTGAACATCCGCAACTAATTGCATCATCTTCGACGAGTGTCCTGTGAGACGAAAGTACTCAAGTGCTTCTCTTTGCTGATTGCTTCCTGCGGGCTGGTACGACAGAAGGTGGGAACAGAGAGGACAATGCGAGAGACCATCCTGATTGGTTTCGACGCTGTAGCTGCTCTGCTCAATGCATTCGGGGCATAGAACATGTGCACACTGTTCAGCATATCGATATACGGAAGTAGACCCCATTATAGGCATTTGCTGTCTGCATGAAGAGCATTTTGTTTCTGCATTTCTGCCGAGCGAGCAGGCTGCATCCTCTCTTTCTTCAAGCAAGCTTCGTCTTGCCCATGAAAAAGCATGCTGAAAGGTCCCATGGTTGCAGAGGATACGCAGTTGTAGTTGTATCTGAAACATCCCAAACATGCTTTTGCGATCGAATTCACCGGCTCGCTGTCGCATTGCTCGAACCATGATATCTCGAGTTTGATCGTACTGTAGACGCTCCTCGGTCGTGAACTCGATAATTCGTCTTCTATCTTGTGTAACAGGCAAATCAAGTACTTCTTTTGTGCGCCGAATACAAAGCGCATCGATAAGGAGACCGAGCCGTCGTTTGGAAAGGTTCTGGCGCTCGCCCCCTTCATCGAACGGAATACATATGAACCGCCTAAATATTGAAATATTATCGAACGGCCTGACTCTAAGGAATGCAAATAGAGCACCTATGTCATCTAATCGATTTTGGATTGGGGTGCCACTGAGACACCAACGAGAGTTGGCGTGTAATTCAGAGACAGTCCGATTCAAATTGGTAGCTTGTCGACGAATAATGTGAGCTAAATAACATGTGAGCAATACTCCATCTGTAATTTTGAATTGCCTTGATATTGAGCTTATTATAAAGGCTCATAATAGCTTCAACAACCGTCGCGTAGCTCAGTAAGAAGGTTTGTTACGGGACGTGTTGGCGGTTTGCGTGATTGGGTGGAGGAGGTGATGATGGAGATTGGTGGCTTGCTATTGGGGATGCTGGCTTTTGCTAGATGAGGGGATTGGTACTTACCTTCATCAAGTACTACTCTGTACCACTCTATTTCACTCAGGGGATTGGAAGTGGCAGTAAAATCCGCTGCCAAGGTGTGGTAGGTGGTGATGACTATATCAGAATCTTGGAGTACTGCAACATCCTTTTCCCGGATTTGGCCATGGTATTTGATCGTCTTGAGGCTCTCATGTACCTCCTTATGTATATGTCTGGTAATTGGGATTAGCAAAGCCTAAGCAGATGGAACAGCGTAGCACTCACTGCTCGAGCTCTTTGAGCCACTCGTGAATCATCACTATCCAAATATGTTAGTCAATCCAAGCAAAAGGGCCATATGAAACCCACAAGCTGACGACACTATAATCAATGTAGCTCTTGATGCCTTTTTAGTTGATATAACACCATGGTCTGCCAAATTCGAATGCAGAGCTTTGGAAGCCCATTCATGCGCGTTGTCAAGGGTCCTCAAGATAAGTGATATAATGGAGAGTGACTTTCCCATTCCCATTTCATCTGCCAATATCCCACCACCGGTTTCTGATGGAGGCATTCGATTACGTGCTTTTGTTACCTTATGAGAGTACCTAGCAATGCGTTTAGTCTGTAATCCGAGTCGAGATGTTGTGCGACAAACCATTTCTGTCCTTCAATCTCAACGAGTTCCCAAAGCCGAAACTCATCGGGGATTGGGCCACTCTCGCGTTGAGCCATGAAGTCTAGTGCTTCTTTTTGATGCCTTTGAAAAGAGTTAGCTGAGGACCCATGAGAACTGCCCGTAGGCCACTCCATCTGTACCCACGCGAGTAATTTTGTCTTGAGTCGATCATCCCCCTCTAGACGGCTGAGCTTCTTGCTTCTCTGCAAAGATGCGTATACATCGGATATATTTGATCGGAATTGTTCAACTTTTTCGGATTCTGAGAGTTTTTCCTGTGGTTCGGTCGCATCTACAGAGAGGTATGATGTTGGCATGTCCGGAAACTCGATAAAATGTGGATTCTCGTACATAGTGCCGGGTTTTTGATGATTGGGTCTCTGTAGCCATACTTTGTGGTCGGAAAGGCGCCTTCCAATATCATTACCGGCATTGCGTGGACCATACACGTTGATATCGACTCGTACAACTGCATCGCTAGCTTTGGCTGCCCTTCCGATTGTCTCTCTTAATGATGATATATGGGCTAAAGCTTCGAAAGCCACTGGTGTATCGCTTGGTATATCTTCTATGGCTTTCGTGAGTTGTGAATTAACGAGGCCAAGTCTTGTACCATCAGCAAAGGTCAATGCGATTTGTTCGGAGACCTTCGAAATGGTCAAGGAATAGTGACCTGTAGCATGGCAGTCATGGTCGCTATTCAATTTGTTGTCGATCTCGACCATTTCACCTATTAGCTTGACTGCAACACGGTAGATCTAGAATCATAGTTAGACTCATCAAAACATAATAGTGGGGCTAATATATCCTGACCATCCCATAGCAAATTTCCTCCTGTGCCTCATCTTGCCTGTCGGATGTTTGATCGAACGCAGAAGTTGAATCGGCTTGTTCGAGCTGTGCCGGTGAATGCGAGGGTAAATTGTTGGCCCATTGCTCCATGTTCTCCTGGGCAAAGCAGAACGAAGTGTCACTCATATCATTAGTAGTCTCAATTCCATCCCCGGGTTCCTGCGCGGAATCTGTAATAAACAATTCCCCAAATACTCCGGGCCACGTTCCATGATCTTGTAATGTGGGGAGGTCACTGGGGTGGTATTAAAAGAAGAAAAAATGGAAGCGTCTGTGGTTCTTACTTATCTGTAAAAGGCTGAAATTCACGGGGCCAGTCATGCTGCTGGAAGGATGAATAGTCGTATCCATCGTCTGGATAGTTAAGGAGACGCTTGATCGCTGCCATGAAGAGTTGATATGTGCCAAGAGAGGCTAACCCGGAGTGAGGCTAGCTCGACCGCTAAAATTCCCGGCGTTAACTTCGGACTCCTGAGATGAAGGAGGACCTCACTATCCTGCGACTTCGAGGGTTCTTCAACTACAGCTTGGAAGCTTGAAGAGTGATTATTCCGAGCCAGATTTCTAATGCGAACAAGGCTGTTTTTGTGTGGCGAAGCAAGGCAACAACCATCCATGGATTATACGCACAATCAATATTGCTGGCAGGCTGGTGGCACATCACCTTGACCGGTCAAAACAGCACAGCCACCGCGATGCCAGCCTCTCCGGGAATATGAGAACCCCCATAAGTCTACGCATCCTCGTAGCCTTACGTTTATATTCACTCAATCACCCTTCTCTAACACTAGCTCCATACTAGCGTTACGCCATCTTGTCTCCACTCTCCAGTGTCCTTTGAACATGCATCAAGATGAGCTCTTCTGAGGACGCCTTCCACGATGCTCTCGCCAAACTCAAAGCTCGTCTTTCGAAGAAAGAGCTCCAAGATTTCGAATCTACTACCCTGCAAGATGTAAAAAGAGCAATCCTTGGTATACAGAAAGAGCAGGAAAGCGTAAAGTCATTAAGGAACACCGCCCGCCTGAGGTCTTTCTTGGAAGCTATGGATCAATTCAGCAAAGTCATTGAGGTGTTCCTGAATGTTTCTGAATTTGTAGCCTTCGTATGGGGCCCTATGAAATTCATCCTTCTGGTATGAGTACCTTGCTCTAGCGCTTCTCCGGTTACTAGTTAGGGCGATCCCATTGTTCCATGTCAATTAGATCCGGACCACTCTTTTCTCTTGTTATTAACTATAAAAGCTTGAGGTGACTTAAATTAGGGCTTAGAGGCAATCGAGACTGACATAATCACAGATTGCCAACACGCAAGTAGACTCATTCGACGTTCTCTTGGATGCATACCAGCAGATCGGAGACAGACTTCCGTTATTGCAACAATATCGAGAGATTTTTGATGAAGACGAGGATATGAGGGAGGCTCTAGCAATGATATATTCAGATATTGTAGAGTTTCATATCCGTGCTATGCGCTTCTTTACGGGCAAAGGTGATTTGCTCCTTTCTACTCAATGATCGCATAAATTGCTGAATTGTTTATAGTTTGGAAAAACCTTTTCCGTGCTGTATGGAAAGATTTTGATACTCGCTTCAAGGGTATCTTGGAAAATCTTCGCCGACATCGAAATATAATTGAAAACCGCGCCCAACTTCTTCATATCCAACAGTACAAGCATGATTCTCAGCAATACCGAGAGGATCTTAAAGAACACAAAGAAGAGACACGTAAAATACGTGCTCAACTAGAGGAACACATAAAGGAACAAAGCCAGAAGAAATATGCTACAGTTGTAGAGTGGATATCAGATGCACAAACTCAAAATGATCACGAAGCATTTTGTAACATCAGACAAGAGTATCCGGGAACCGGTGATTGGATTCTTCGCCATGAGTACATCGAAAATTGGAAGGACGAAGACACACCAATGTCGTCAGTCCTCTGGATGCATGGGATCCCTGGCGCAGGTATGTTAATCCTGGTAGGATTTGAGTCTCCCTAATCTGGAGACATAGGAAAAACCATTCTTGCTTCAACCATTATCGAGAATTGCAAGACAAATTCCAAGTACCTGACTACATATTTCTATTGCAGCTATACCGATAAATCTAGAAATACTGCTACCGCCGTGTTCAAAGGGCTGCTCAACCAAATCATTGCTCAAAATAGAGACCTTGTACCTGTATGTTACGAGAGGTATTCAACAAGTGGTGAACATGTGTTGAGTTCCTTGACTACGGCAAAGTCACTGTTAGAAATACTTTGCCAGGCAGTGGAAAAGCAATACATCGTCATCGACGGCCTTGATGAATGCGATCCTCCCGATCGAAAACAAATCATTGAGTTCTTCATGAATATGGTTGAGCGTTGCGACGAGCATGATCCAGGGAAATTACGTGTTCTTTTCGTCAGTCAAAATTTTCCAGATATCGAGCAAAAGATGGCCACGGACAAGATTGTTGCAAGAATCTTGGACCTGGCTTCAAGTAATGAAAATGACATCAGGCAGTTTGTGAAGACTTGGGCGGTCAAGATTCAAAAAAAGTTCGACTTGAATGGAGACCAAGTTGACTACATTCAGGACCTGACTTGTGTTAGAGCCCACGGTAAGTTCACCATCAATCCTATCGAGATATCACTAAACCCTGGACAGGCATGTTCCTGTATGCAAAACTCGTTATGCCCAATCTACTTTGCCAGCCGACCTTAGAAGAATTCAGGCAAGAGGTTAACTCCAAATTCCCAGCCAATTTAAACGAGGCGTGAGTATTTTTCTACATTTCAGTCCTTAATTTTCCTTCATGTGAAGACTCTTATGGCTTTACGGAGGCACCTTTCAAAGGTATCCGGGCGCCTCGCTTCAGGCATGTTACGGCTCATCTACAATTTTACGGGGCCTAGAGTCGCCGATACAAGCAGCTATAGGCGCCTTAAGGCCCTGGACATTTAGGTGCCTTACCCCCAGAGCTTGACCTCGTATTGAGGGGGTTGCCCGAATACTTTAGAAGGGTAGCTCCGTACTTTGATGAAGAAACCCTATTAATGGACAGTATTGATTCAGCCGTACTAACACCCCATAGATATGAAAGAATTGTGAATCGCATTGAGCGGAACACTGAAGCGGTCGAATGGCGAGTAGCCCAAAAGCTTCTCGGTTGGATGGTATGCGCTCGGCGACCCCTGAAATGGATTGAAATTCAACTCGCAACTTCAATCAATCCAGAGCATGCCAGAATAGACTTCGACGATAGAAGGCTACGGGTCCATATCCATGATATATGTGGATCACTAGTGCAGATATTACCAGGAAACCGAGTAGAGCTTGTTCATCATACAGCAAAACAGTAAGTCTAAGCCTACTTCAACATGGAACACATTTATAATTTTTTGTTGTAGATATCTCGCTGGTTCTCGGTATCAACATATTCAAGTCCCAACTGTTGAATGTAACCTGGCAACCTTATGCCTGCAGTATCTGACATTTGACTGCTTCAGCGATGAGGTGGACGATGATGTGCTGAAGACACAAGTGCAAGAGGGTTATCTCGCATTCCAAGACTACGCAGTTGCCAAATGGTTTTACCATCTTCAGGAAATGGTCAACGCCGGTAGTGACCTCTTACGATTATCAAACCAAGACTCCGATGCCGTACAAGCTCTCGATGCCATCACCCAAGCCCTCGAATTTTTCAATCTCAGGTACGAAGACGACCTTTCCGAATGCGCTTCCGATGAAAAGTCCACCGGACCCTATGAAATTTTCGCCGATCAACCCTTCTACTATACTTTGCAAAATGTCTGGAACCACATCCACCAGCATGAAAGCAAAAGCTATATAGCTAGAAACGACGTCAGCATCAATGCACTTGGAGAGGCCCTGGCCCGCAATCGTAAGCTAATCGAAGAACTCCAAATGACCGACAAACTCAAAGAATTTTATGGGGAGAAACGCTTCAAATGCCCCAAACTAACCTGCTACTACTTCCACGAAGGTTTCAAAGACGCCAAGTCTCGTGACAAACATATTGACCGACATAATCGACCCTTTCAATGCAGCTCGTCTGATTGTTTGGGTGCAGTTGGCGGCTTCACCAGTAACAAAGAGCTGGAGAAGCATATGCGATCTTTGCATCCTGAATCCACGGATTTTGCGGAATCGTTTTCGGCGCCAAAGGCCCCGGTTCAGTCGCAATGGAGATGTGATCATTGCGGCAAGCAATTCACTCGAAATTTTCATTTGAAGAACCATGTTAATAGTCATAATGGGCTAAAGCCGCATGCGTGTCCGGAGTGTGGGAAGGCGTTTGTGCGATTGAATGATTGTAAGAGACATCAGAAGATTCATGAACGGGGGAGGAGATAAAAGAGAAATTTACAGATTATGTTCTATTTCAGATTCAACATCTTCTTATGCTACCAAAGCAACTCGCTGCGTTCCAATATTCATTCTACTCGATGAATGGCGTACGGGTTACCCAATGCAGTTAGACCAAGCCAATGACTCCTAACATCTTTCAGCAAACATCATACATAAACCTATTACCCCAGAAGCTTTCAACAAATAATTCTCACGCATCAGCCAAAGTCTGTCACCATGGCTTCACAATCAGACCCGCCACGACAAAGTTTAGGGGACCGTATGAAAGCTTATGAAGCCTCCTCCGACTTCACAATGCCAGCGAGCTCTCCGGTTATTCTCCGGTTAGATGGTCATTGTTTCTCCAAATTCACGTCACGATTCTCAAAACCATTTGATCCGCGTGTCCATCATGCGATGGTATCCGTCTGCTCCGACCTGCTACATTTCTTCCCTACGGCAACAATAGCCTACACACAATCGGACGAAATCACCTTGGTCTTTCCTTCTGGACTAGGGACGTTCAATGATCGGATACAGAAAATTGTGAGCTTAGCAGCGTCGTACACGAGCGTGCATTTCAACCTTCATCTTGCCGCTGCCGTAGAGGCCTCACCTGAGCCACCTGTCAAAGATGCACTATCCCCGCTTACGACTGCGCATTTCGACGGACGCCTTTTTTCTGTGCCGACTGTCGAAGAAGCTTTGAATTGCCTTATATGGAGATGTCGCGGCGATGCAATTAGGAATAGCATCAATGGATTCGCACGAATGCTATTTAGCACCAAGGAAATGCATGGCAAAAATGTCGATGAGCTGCTGGAAATGATGCGAACACAGAAAAATGTTGTTTATGAAGAATCGGTGCCGGCTTGGGCATTAGAGGGATCGATAATAAAGAGGGAACAGTATGAACATGAAGGAATGAATCCGAAAACGGCAGCGATGGAAAAGACGACCAGGACCAGGACGAAGACGTTGGACCGCGGGGTGAGAGAGTTCAATGACCTGAATCTTCGACTTGTAACGGAGAAATATTGGAACGAGGAGTGAAATACAGAGGGGCCTTTCAAAAGTATCTAGGCACCCCTTCTATAATACTGCGAAACCAATAGGAGGTAAAGCCCTTAGTATTAGGAAGCGTGAGGCGTCTAAAGCTGGTTACTAAGTGGACTTAAACCTCGTGGCTAAGCGGTATTATGGGAGAGGGGTACCCGAATACTTTGGAAAGCACCTCCGTAGAGGACGGAGAAGGTGCAAATGTCATTGCATGCACAATTGGCTACGCCGTACAACGCATACCTACGTGCCTACATGGATACAATGGCACCGATTAACCCATGCACATCTCACTATGCCTACGGGCCGGCGCGTGCATGACACAACCTGGTGGGGGCGATACGGAAAAAAGCACGGCTATATTCAGGCTCTGATTGGCCCACTTTCCGTACGGGCCCTGCGGCGTAGTCGATGATAGCCGCTGCCAACCTCTACACTCATTTTCCTCTATCCCCTTTGATCTGGCATTTGCAAACTACTTCTTTTCTTGAATTCGTGCGACACGTTATGTAGGGGCATTCATCCTTCTAGATGACGGAAAGAGGAAGGCTCTTAGCTAAGCCTGCAGACATTTACCTGTAGGCGCAACCACTGTACCAACACCAATATAGCCGCTCGTCTATACAAAAATAGAGACCCTTGAAAGTGTCCGGTGGATTCTCGACCACTCTGTCGGTTATTCTACTTGTCTGAAAAGTATGTATTAGACCACTTATTTTCTGTGAAACCAAACACAAGCCTCACTTGCGGCCTCTCCACTTTATTGACTTGAGTCACGAGCGAAACCTCTGATCCCAGTCTCGGTTTCAATGCTGGTGCTGTAATCACAAACGGTCTATCCAAGACGTTCAAAGATATCAAGGCCGAAACAGAGCATACTGACCTATATCAGGGATCTTTCTATTCACCCTGAGTGAAAATCAACTCCGCAAGTTCGGAGATTCGTAATTATGGTTTATGTGAGAGCCAAACCAAGGCTACATGAAGGAGTAGCTGAGATGCAGTCGTATGGTCAACTTAGGCAGCATACACCGTCACCGTCGCCAGAAGTCCACGATGAAAAGAATCAAATTAAGAACTGGCCGAAGGAGTCGCAACCCATCTTCAAAATTACACCAGCTTGGGTTGCATTTACCATCTTCGATATAATTCTTGCTTCAAGCCCTATCATGTTCATTGGTACTTTTCCGATCCCCCATCCCCATACCATGCCAAAGATGAATGACTGACGAATGTAATAGTGTTGGCATTTATCGCAGCACATGTCCATGGACAGTCCGTCTCAGACTATGGATCCGGCTTGAAACGTGCCCTTCTCTTATCACCAACAATATTTCCTATTGTTTTTGCTGCTTTGATGGGGCGGTGCTTTAAGAGTATTGGTTTATGGCGCGTCGAAAGGGGTATCTCACTAGGAGTAAGATACTGAAACACATTTGACTATGTACGTACTCAAAGACTAATATCACCCAGCGCCTCGAACAATTTGTCGGTTCTACATCGATTTTCTCGGCATTGGAGCGCCTGATTGCTCTTCGCTCTTTCAGCATCTTCGGCATCTTGATGACGCTTATCTGGCTACTGTCTCCCCTCGGTGGTCAATCAGCACTGCGTATCCTAGAGACCGAGTCCAAATCGATATTATCAAACGGTACATATAACTATCTAAGTCCGGGGGCCTTCGAAGACACATTCCTCTTGGGCGCAAGCGCCGTAAACTCGGGTCGAGCTACATTCACATCAATTTACCTTGCCGCATTACTCAGCGCCACTAAGTACCAAACCACTCCCATGGACCTCTGGGGCAATGTCAAGCTCCCAGCGTTAAGATCTCTTCCCGGCGACCCCGACCAAGATGGCTGGAAAGACGTCGACCACAGTCAAAACGTCACCTACGCCTCTCTAATCGGCATCCCAGTCGCAAACATCGACAGCAAAGGCAACAGCACCTACAATCTCGAAGCAACCTACTACAACGTCTCCTGCAGCGAAGTCAAAATAGCCGAACCCTCCACCTTCGGCAATAACACCGGTACTCTGAAAATGCTCTATAACGGCAGAACCTGCGACGCCATGCCCTGCCCCTTCACATTCATGAGCCAAGACGAAAACGAAAATATCACCACAGCTACATGTACTTTAGAATACATCCGCGTCGAAGCAAACATCAGCTGCGTAAGCCACGACTGCCAAACCCAACGTCTCCGTCAACTCCCCCTCATCCTGACCGAATACCAAACCGACTTCATCAAGAACATGGGCGCGCTAAACACGCTCCTATACCTCCCCAGCGTCGACACCTACGCCGTCTCCACCGCCGTCGCGCGCGGCAGCACAAACACAGAGAAATGGATGGCAGATCCATGGAACTATATCGGAGCCACCTTCAAGAACGTGAATCTCTGGGAACTGGATCCAGAGACCTTAAGCCAACGCTTCAACATCATCATGAACACGTTCTGGCAATCCACATATGCGACCCCTGCGCTCGGAGGCAATCTCCCCGAAAACCTGACCGCATTCTCCGAGACCCGAGGTTCGTTTTTCTTCACATTCAATGAAACCTCTGCGGTGATAACGACGCAAATTAAAGACGTGTATCGTGTGCAATGGAAATGGTTTACTGCGCTCTTGGTCTCATCTATTATTCTCCAGATCGCGGCGTATACTAGTCTGGTACTTAAATTCCTTATTTTGGCACCCGATGTTATTGGGTATGCTAGCTCGTTGACGATTTTGAATCCTTATGTGCCTATTCCGACGGGGGGAACGACGTTGGATGGCTTGGAACGGGCAAGATTGTTGAGGGATTTGAGTGTGAGGATTGGGGATGTTTGTCCGGGGGAAAAGGAGGGGGCTGTGGCTGTTTCGGCGGTGGAGGTTGGGGGGAGGGAGGTGGAGAGGTTGAGGAGGGGGAGGTTGTATATTTAGTGGTGAGCGTGTATGGGTGAGATACTGGGATTTGGTATGTTTGGTTTTGGTTGCGTGGAAGTTGCGTTTAGCGTAGGCGTTGAGAAGCATTGCTTTTAGTTGCTTGGAGATGAATGTTGATGTGAGGGAAGATACCATGGATGATTATAAGACTAAATTCAATTGCTATCCCGTAGGAACGTTGAAACTCTATTCACAGTCTCCGAAATAACTTTACACCTTACTAAAACAACCAACTAGAGGCCTTGATAAGTAAACCTAATCCAGCAAACATCCCCCGAAGCATTACACACAGGTAAGTAAACTTATTTTACAAACTGAATCACAAACCTAGTCCAAAGAAAAAAAAAAGGCAAAATACCGATTCATTATCACGTGTATGAATCAATTTAAGGATGTAGATCATGTCTTATGGTTTAATTCCTATAGCCTACATGTTTCCTCTAGGTATTTGAGAGGTGTTCGAGTGAGGACTAGTTAGTTTTGCACATAAACATTCACAAATCAATCATATGATTGGAACCGAAGCTTATCTCATGAGATGGTAAAATTAAAGACTAGAGAGTTGCGATAAGGAATCAAGGGGGCAAAAAAGGAAAGGAAGAAAGAGATAATCTCTAGATCTTTTTACCATCAACACTCTAACCCACTCCTGCATGCATGCCTTATCCACCACTCCCAATCACAACAAGTTTTGTCCCCACAGGCACTCGATCAGCTTCAATTTCATCTGATCGATGGAATGATGGGTGAAGCTAGTTAACCAGATGGGTTGCCGTTGAAAGCAAGGTAGTTGACGGTTCCGCTAGGAACGCCAGAAATCTTGCTCTTGTTGGCAAGGGCCTGGAGACGGGAGCTAAGAGCAGCAGGGGTGATCTTGCCCTCGAAGGAGAGGATGTAGGCGGCGAGACCGGCTGCGTGGGGAGAGGCCATGCTGGTTCCGGAGATGGTGTTCTAATATGTGTTAGATATTTGACGAATTTGAGAGGGAGCAGCTATATGCCACTTACAGTGCCACCGTTGTTCCAGGTAGAGAGAACGTTAACACCAGGAGCGAAGATGTCGACGACGGCGCCGTAGTTGCTGAAGGAGGCAATCCTGTCACTGCTGTCTGTAGCACCGACGGTGAAGGCAGTGGGCTCGGAGGCGGGGGAGTAGTTGGCAGCGTTGGCACCGTCGTTACCGGCAGCAACAGCGAAGAAGAGACCTGCGGAGACACCACTTGCGACGGCAGAGTTGACAGCTGTAGACTTTCCTCCACCAAGAGACATGTTGGCGACGGCACCCTTGGGGCAGCTGCGAGTCTTCTGGTCATTGGCGGCAAAGTTAATGCCTGCAATGACACCAGAGTTGGTTCCCTGGGCACGGAATTAGCGAGGTTTCCTGAAAAGGGAAAGCATATGTTTATCGTACCGAACCACTAGCATCCAAGACCTTGACAGCATAAAGCTTGGTCTTCTTGGCTACACCATAAGTCTTCGAGCCGATGGTACCGGCAACGTGAGTGCCGTGACCGTTTCCATCGGTGTTTGAGCCATCACCTGCATAGTTGGCCAAGAAGGTGGCACCTGTATATTATGTCAGTTCGTCTGCGTTATATTGACGAGGATCTGAATTCACTTACGTCCTTCGAATTCGGAGTGCGAGGTGTAGATACCAGTGTCGATGACATAGGCGCAAGTGTCTGCTCCCGCGGAGCTGTCGTACACATACGATGTGGAACCAGAGTTCGTATGGGAAAGGCGAGAAATACCCCATGGCGCACCTGTTTGCGTAACGTAGGAGGTGTGCTGTACAATGGCGTCCTTCTCGACGTATTCGACCTGTTTAATTGTTAACACTAATTCATGTCATGTGATTCGAAAATCGCAAACTGACGCCTGGCAACTGGGAGATGGCCTCAACGACGGCATCGCTGATCTCGCCTGCAAATCCACGGAATCCACCAAAGTCAAACTTGTGCTCAGGATCCTTGTTGAGAAGCTTCAAGGCCTCGTCAAATGAGTCGACACCAGCCTCACTTTTCAGCTTGACGATATATTTGCCAGGAATGACAGTGCCAGCTCGGGGAGTAACGATTGGAGCTCCCAATACCAAGGGCAAGAGGGCGAGAAAAAGTGAGAGTTGCATGATTGCTTGCTCAAAGAAAGACTTGTGGATCCTAAGTGATGGAAGCTGGTGGTGTTGTGGAGAGAAGACTGTGCTTGCTGCTGGTGAATTCGAGAGGATGTTTGAAGACCTTTATACACCTTCAGGCTCGCCACTGTCGTTGATGGTGTATATATTGCGCAATCTTTACCTTCCCAATAGGATCACGAGGCTTTAGAACTATCGTTGATGTCCGAGAGGATTCCGCATTGGACGGCACTGGTCGACGGTGGAAGCGAGCGTAACGACAGAGCCTATTTCTTAGTGCTTGCCAAGTAGAGAAGGTGATACAGGACAGTTCGGTGAAGCGATCTCAACAGGAAATTGGGATGGTGGAGGGTTGGGCGATGAGAAAGAAAGGAGCGTGACTTGGCTTCAGGGCACAGGCTGCTGGCCATCGGAGCCAGCGATCTTGGCATTGAGATGTATGTATAGACATGTCTCCTCCTCGGTGCAGGTTCCCTAATGTGGTGAAACCAGGAGCAGAAGGGAAGCTGGAGGTGCAATGTTTAGCTACCGAGCACCCAGGCACTTTGCGCAGCATGCATACTTTTGACATGCAATAGGGTCAATACAACGGTGCCTAGAACGCCCCGAGCTCCTAGTCGAGAGAACTCATGATTCCAGTGGGGGGATGACAGGACTTTGGGGGAGGGGGTGGTTATCGTTGGTCGATTCTGGAGGATTAGTCAAGGACAGTACCAATTTCACAGTGACAGGTCAGACCCTATGAAGACTCCGCTGCGTTGAACGATGGTGCTGACCTAGCCCTGTGGTGATGATGCATTGGAGCTAAACAGGAATCTATCGACACATGATTGGCCCAGGGGTCATGAACAAGCGTGCCCTTCGCCGGGTAAGCACAGGTCAAGCGCGATCAGACTGCATATGGCGATATGCAAGCGCCAACCTGTGGCTGAGATGTCGTGGGGTACGCTGACGGGACGACCCGTTCCCTATTCGCCGCCGCTGGCGGTTTCCCCTGAGGCTGCTCACTCTTTCGTGGCACTGTAAGACCCGTTTGATGTTGTGCAATGATGGTTCTTGACGGAGGTACAATATAACTACAAACTTGAAGTGAAGATGGGCGAAAGCAGAAGTGTTTTGCGTGATCCACGGTTGGCCTGTCCATCATCCGCCAGATCCCAGGTTGCCATGCCCGCTCTGGCTCATGAATCCGAGTGGGCGGCCGAGAAATAGATTAAAGGGGCGTGTGGTTGAGTGCACTTGGGGGAAACTTGGGGACGTGTGCAGTGCCGATCGGTCGCCCTATTACATTATCAGTCTGCTTACTACGGTAACTGGTGATGCTGTGGACCGGCCAATCACGATGCCTAAGACACCCGACCCCGTGAGTTTACACCAACAGGCCTGTTTGTGCTGCGTTTGCCTTCCTGTTTGGCACGCGGCCCCCCTTGACGGCGTGTGAGGAGTTGGTATACTGGATGCGGCGAAGAGAACAGCGACGTGTATAGAAGCGTGTTGTATAGCCTCTGATGTTGTAGCGAGCTCGAAGTCGCAGCAGACCATGGCAGCGAACGAGGAGCACTCATTGTTAGCTGCGATGGCGATTGCCGTCGTCGACCTCCTTGTTCGGGCTAGTGGCAGCGATCATTCAATACTTCCAAGACACGCCCAGCTGACTGGTGCTGATAAGGCGAGAGATAGCAGCTCGATGGCGACGACGTCCACCGTCCACCGTCCACTACCACTGTCCACCATAGCCTTGCAGCCCTCGCAATGATCATGGGAATGCGCTCTGCACGGGGGGGCGAGTGCTGCAAGGCGCTGGATTCCTCGCACAGGCGGGGTCTAGAAATCGCTTGACCAAAGGAGGGGTGAGATGTCTTTGGCCCTCATCATTCGCTGCCTGTGCTTCATCCTCATCAGACCAGCTCAGTATCTCGACGGGGGCAAGCAGCAATACCTTGTTGTTGTTGGGGGTTGCGTGCTGCTATTTCTCTGCATATTCGGATGCTCGCTGGCCTGGGAGCTGTGCAACACCGTGTCGTCGTGTCGGTGCTGTCGTGCGAGGCTTTCTGGGGGCGGCCCCGTGGTGTCTGTCCCTGGTCAGGCTTCCACCCACAGCGTCGGACTGCCAGACATGTCGGAGACCAGGGGCGCTGCAATTTATTCTGACTCTAGGAGATGACGGGTCGGACATGGGCGCACGCGACAAACGATCGGGCTGTTGGTCGAGTAGGCATGGTGAGACAAGGAGTCGCAAAATGTTTGTTTGCTGGATGGAGCTGTTGGCGGATGGTGGTGCACGTCGGAGAGAAAGAATAGAACCGCTGCTCCCAAGCAAACAACCAGCCACTCGTGTGCTTGGGAGCAGGCGGTTCGCCAATGCCCACCACCTTCTTCTCCGCAAGTTCCATCCTTCATCCTCCATCCCTCTCGCAGACCACGGTCAATCGACGTTACACATTTCTCCGAATCCTCGAGGAATCCAACTACGGCAGATCAACCGCTCCACGATCCACTACCACCGTACCATCAGCCTTCTTCATCCTCAATCCCGCTGCTAACCTCTTCTATCCTGCTAGTTGATCCTTCCGCTCCCTAGCGCCGTCCTCCCCCATTCCGGCAGGTCACTACATATTCTTAATTCTTGATTCTTCTCATTCTCCGCCAAGCCCTATATCGTAGGCTAATCACTGCCAAGCTATATCGAAGCCTATCAAGGCCATCTCGCAGTCTAAAATCGACGTTACGCTTTTGTATCGATCTTGCTCAGGCCTGTCGCATGAACCTTCTCCCCGGGTCCACTGTCGCTCAACTACCTTCCTAGGTCGTTAGCGAGCCCCCGAGAAGCCTGGAAGATACGGCAGCTCAATATCTTTATGAAATATTCCTCTGCAACCTCGACCCATTTCTGTATCTCTACTGAGCCACCACTTTATTGCCCATTATCCATCACAGTGCTCACCAGCCTATTCCTCACCCTTTACTGCAGTAGTCCGAACAGTTCCATCATTTGACCACTGCGCCTTGTGCCTACTCGTCTTCGACGTTTACTTTCCGCCATCGTTTCGGGGTCCGCCGAAGTTTTTTGTCCCCCCTGCATCTGTTAGGTCCTCCGTAATACGATTTGACGTGGACATATCTCGGCTTTGACAAGAGTGGACTTGAACATGATGAGAAAACGTCCAATTTTGACGCTTCGCGACCCACATATTAGCTTTTGAGTCATATTCTGGGCGCTTGCGAATCTGAATGAGTGTCGAGCGTTCTGTACGCCCAGTCAAGCTAACTAGCAAATAGATAATGCGCCGTACCGATTTCAAAGGACTCGTCCCTTACTTGCAGGCGGTGGTAGAAAGGATTTTCCTGAGCCACTTGTTCATTTTGTGTGACCGCCTACCCCTCTGACATGAAGAAATGCTGTCATGAGCTAGGTGGCTTCTCTTCCCCCGAGCATGGCCTTTGGTTCAAATATCTACTTTCCTGAATGGAGATGGATCATCCGCGCTATATGTGAATCAAGCCGACGACTTCCGCATCGTTCAGTGCTTCGTCGTTTCTCCTAGTCAGTTGGAAACAATCCCATTGGATTTTGTTTTAGACTCCAACAATGAACAAAAGATGAACAATCCGTCAAGTTTTGCTGCTCGCCTTGTGGCAGAGAGGCGTGGGGGCAACTTTCTGTGTTACCTTGCACCATGCATGCGGTGAACCCTGGGCGCTGGCAAATATTCCCGGTTCCTCCACCACATTACATCTACAAGAAAACCTTCCATCTTCCACCATGCAACAATGCCGTTAGGCGTCAACGAATCGAATATTATCACGTGATATTAAGAACTGCATTTCTCATTGTCTTCAGATATAGAATCTGTTCACAGCGCATTCGATACGCATACGGAGAAATAATTTTGGGATATGACCGTTTTCAAAGGTCTCTGCATTCTTCCTTTCCACAACCGTGCTAGTGCCACCAGTAACCTTTAGAAAATCATCACTTATCGACCTTAACATAACCACCATGTCACCCCACGAAGGCAGGCAACGCATTTGTATACTACCTGATGGCAATCAGCATGAATTCTATGCACAACTTTATCGGTCGCGGATGGACAGGTAGGCGCGGAGCCTTTTATTCTCCTTGATTCGTCACGTCAAGACTTCAACGCATTCCTCTCCCTGTCTCGTCAAACCAGGGAGATATCGAATATTATCGATGATGTATTTACACTGTCACAAGAAAATAATGACTCTAGGGCCCTCACCCTTGATAATCGCCACTTGTCGTCTCCAAAAAAGGTTCTTATTTTCCTCAGTTCCGATTTCCATTTCATCCCATATACATCATTACATAACATATTATTCCCCCATGAAAAAAGAAAAGCAGAAGTATTCTATCTATAGCATCCCGCATTACATATACTCCATGCAAATGCTGCCCCACCAAAAAGATGCCATCAAGGCAATAATACACCCAGAAAACCCACCTCCACCCTATCACGAATGCCCTGAGTCCAAACGACCCAAATGGGACCCGCGAACCTGGCGTCCTAGAACTCACATTATTATTCTAACCGTCATCATTGTGATCGTCGCCATAATAGTAGGCACCATTTTTGGAGTCCGCGCTGCCGCATACCCAGACTACAAGCCGCTCAACTACACGCTCAAAGATACCTACACCGGTGAAGATTTCTTCTCAAACTTCGATTACTTTATGGCGGACGACCCAGCTCACGGTCACGTCCGCTATGTCGACCAGGACGAAGCATCGCGTCTAAATCTCACGTACGCTAGCGCCCATAAGGCCGTCATCCGCGTCGACGCAACTGAAACCAATACCACCAGAGGCCGCAAATCCATCCGCATAACTAGCAAGAAAGCCTACTTGCATGGTCTCTTCATTTTCGATATCTACCACACGCCCTACGGCTGCGGAACCTGGCCTGCGCTGTGGCTCAGCGACCCGGACCACTGGCCTGAAAAGGGGGAAATCGATGTTATTGAGGCAGTCAACAAAGCTGTTACGGGCAACCAAATGACACTGCACACAACTAACGGGTGCAAGACCCGTCGACGGAGAAAGCAGACTGGGAAGGTGATTTCCAACGACTGCTACAATGGAACAAACTACAATGCTGGGTGCGGTGTATCCGGGTCGCCAGCAACATACGGAGAAGCCTTCAATTCCGCCAACGGAGGCATCTACGCCCTCGAATGGCGTAGCGCCGGCATACGCATATGGTTCTTCCCTCGTGACCTCCCCATCCCATCGGATCTCGCCGACTCAAATCAACAACCTAAACCACATACGTGGCCGAAACCCATTGCCGACTTCCCCAACACCGATTGTGATATTGATAGATATTTCAAAGAACAGTATCTTATTGCGAACATCGATCTGTGTGGGGATTGGGCGGGTCAGTCGACGGTCTTTGATAAGATGGATGGGTGTCCAGGGAGCTGTAAGACGTATGTGAGTTTAAACAAGGAGGAGTTTGAAAAAGCTTATTGGGAGTGGGGGAGTTGGTTGGTTTTTCAGGGGGTGTAAGGTAAGGTGAGTTCGGTATCAAGGGAGGCATTCTAAGGTAGGTATGGGGCTTGGCTGGTCACCTAAGAGCTGTGGAGATCAGAGGTTTTGTCTCTTTGTGCATGTTTTGGCATAGTGAATGAATGGCTGCAGGCCATTTGAATTCTTGATGGACTAGAGTAGAAGCTTCTTGTGTGTGGTCGGAGAATAGGTTCTTCCTCGTGATCAATCAGTATACAGACACTGCTGAGCAGCGCCGAGGTATTTAGATAGCTTTTCCCAATTCCTATTCTTATGTGTGTTTATCTATCTACCTATCTATCTATTGCCAGAGCATCGGGAAATCGGAGAGAAAACCGACCCCACCAACCAACAAAGCTCCCAACCCCTGCCCGCCCCACAAAAACAACTTATGGTCCAAGCTCCAATTTACCCAAAGCCCATCCCACCGAAAACTTCAACCTCAACTTCAACCTCTCCTCTCTCCCTCTCCTCACACCTCCACCTTACCCCACCACCCCAATCGCAACCATGAACACCATCTCCCCACCGCCCCCCAAAACCTCCATGCCCCCGCGGCTCCGCCCAATCGCAATCCTAACCGGCTTCGTAGGCGGCATCGTCGTAAACGCCGCCGCCCTCGGCATAACCTGGAAGATCTACTCACGAAAAACCGTCTTCATACCGTACAGCGCCTCAATCCCGACTTCAGACTACACATCTGACACGACCTCCTCGCTCGCGCAGAAATTCAACCCTCATAACAATAAACCTGTTTGTGCGGATCATGCTGTTAGGATAGTACCGTTGGTGCAGCTGCGGGAACAGGAGTTGGGGAGGCTGACGAGGGGGTTTTGTGCGGGTGTTTGGAGTGGGTTGGGTTTCGCATTTCAGAGACGGTATTTGGAGAGGAAGTATCGCGGGTTGGAGGGACGGGAGGGGGATGTTTGGGAGAGGGGGGATTTGGCGGAGGCGGGGTATGAGGTCGGGACGAGGATTACGGATCATTTTGAGGTTGTTGAGAAGAAGGAGGATAGGGTATGTTTATTTTTTCGTTTCCATCTCTCACCTCCCCTGCTTTTCCCTACCCTTCCCTCACAGTGCCTCTTTACCACCATTCCACCATAACTGTTTCTAATGCTAATTGATGGAATGTAGATCACAGTTCGATGTGGTGACTCCCCATTAAACAAATCTCTCCGCCCTTCAGATGGTATCTTCACCATGCAAGTCACTAAAGACGAAAAGAACCAAATCGCCATCTTTCATCTTAAGAGCTTCTTCGTTAATACGACTGAGGATGGGAAGGATGCTAAGCCGTTGCCTTGGTGGTTTCAGTTTGCGCATAGGGAGTATACTAAGTTTTGGATGGAGACGAGTGTTAGGAAGTTGTTGAAGTAGAGGGGATGGGATGGGTTGATAGGTATAGGTGGAGGGATTGATAACTGTGGGAGTGGACACTGAAAACTGATACCAGGGCCGGTGGATGGCGGATGGTGGTCAAGGAATATCAACTACATACTTTGTAGAGGAGATAAGGAATCCGGTTCGTCTGTATATATTTATGTAACTGATGGACATGGCTTTTACGTTCAGTGTCAAGCTTTAAACTAGTTAGACACATCATACATTGTCATAGATGGGTCTCAAGTATCTATAAGAAGCGAATAGGTTCTATACATATAAAAGATACCTAAGATATACATACAAAACAACCACCTACTCAGGAATCCTCCCCCCAATCCCCCTCCAAAACTCACATCTCTCACCCCGTCCCCCCTCCCACGCATACGCATCCACAAGCCTAATATCATTCCTCAACCCCGCCCCCCTATACTCCGTAATATTCTTACCACTCGGATTCTCTAACACAAACGCCGTTCCTCCCGTCTGATTCAGATTAACTTGATAACTGCCCTCATCCAACGTGAACCTTGGCCACTCCGAAATAGTAGTATTCCCAACAGTAGTGCCATTACCCGCCCCGTTGGCGATATATGACGGGATAGAAGGATTCCCAGTGGTTATGAAATTGCCAAGGATTGATTGAAACGCTCGCACGAAATCAGGACCTTGGTTTATGGTCGGTGGACCAAAGTACGCAGCTACATCATTGAAGTGCGCAGCGTTGGGGACGGAGTATTGGTATTTATAACCCGCAGTTCCAGAGCGGGTGTATGCAGCAGCGAGCCAGTAAGAAGGACAAACAAAGGTAGTCTCAGCGTAGATATTGAATGCGCGTTGGAGATGTCCATGAGCTAATTGAGAGACATTTACAGCAGTATATCCTGAATCACCGGAAGTTGCGTATTCAGGTAATCCGTCGTCTGTGGTTGAGCGGTTTGTGCTTGGGTATTGGGAGAGGAGGTTTGAGATATCGGATGGAGTGAGAAGGGGGAAGTTGGTTTGGATATAGCTAATTAAGTCGGCTTCTGTGGTTATGTTTTGTGGGACGAATCGCGAGGCTTCTTCTGCGTTGTTGCCGACTAGGGCGTTTAGACCGTTTAGATTTCCGGTGGAGAGGTATTGGCTGGGGGTTTGTGGGATTAGGGTTCCGTCTGTGACGGGGAGGAAGCTCCATGTGCCACTGAGTGCTGATGTGGAGACGTTGTAGCTCGCGCGTTGGAGGGTCTCGGTATCTTTGCTGACTAGACATTCGAATACGGTTTGTGAGGTGTTTCGGGACGTGGTGTTCGAAGCACAACCGGCTTGGGTGGCGAAAGCGGAGTATGCGTTAGAAGGCTCAGATTCGTTGTATCTGGACTGTTTTGGTAGGTATGGTGATGCGGCGAAATTCTAGGCGATATTAGCAACCATTCGATGTTTTCCGATTGAGGATAACTCACATTCACAAAGAGTGATGTCCCAAAATAACCGCTATATGCCATTGATAGCAACATAGTCGATCCAGCTCCTGCTGACTCCCCGGAAACAGTAACCTGTTCAGGATTCCCTCCAAATAACTTGATATATTCTTGAACCCATAATAGAGCGAAGATTTGATCCAAGATACCAGCATTCAATACACCATTCCTAGCCACATCATCAGAAGCCAGGAATCCAAAAGCCCCAAGCTGAAAATAGTCAGAAAAGATGAAATATAAAAAATGGTAGAGGGTACTATAACATACCCGATACTGAATCGCCACACCAATAAAGCTATTACCATTCGCATTGATAATAGAAGAGAAGTCCTGATCACCCATTCCAAGACCATACCCACCACCATGGATCCAAACCAAAACAGGGAGGTTCGAAGCGTTTGCCGGTGCGTAGATAGATAGGGACAGACAATCCTCATCGGCCAACTGGAACCCTGCATAAGAACCAAGTAAAGGATTTCCCCCGGCAGGTGACTGAGGACACCGTGGTCCGAGTGAGGATGCTGAGAGAACGGTCGAACGATTGACAATCGGGGGTTCAGGAGCTTGCCATCTTAGATCTCCGGTTGGTGCTCTTGCATATCGGATCCTATGTATTTTGTTAGTGAAGTGTAAGTTGTTTTAAGAGGCTGTTAGAATATTACCCTTTAAAAGTATTCAACCCAGTACTCGCATTAGCAACGCCCTCATAAACCTCATACCCCAGATCAACCCCTAGCGGATTCGTTACGTTTCTTGTCGCCTGGCGTTTCAAGCCTAGAAACGGTTCTGCATGGGGCAGGGCGGTTGTGGCTTGAAAGGCTAGATAAAGCGTTATCAAGGTTAATGGTTTGAGCAGTTGCGTCAAAGCCATGTTGGGAGGAGATGAAGAAGAAGATTATGATGCTCATTTGAGGGGCCATTTTGAGAGGTGATGGGGGATAGTTATATAGGAGATGGTGGTCTTGATTTCATCATATTTTGTAAGGCTGTGCATTGGACCTGCAGCTGTATCTTGGGGTGGCTATCCTGGTTTGGAGGTGGTGGACGTGCGTGCGGCTGACAAGGGAACGGCCCAATGGTTTCTGTAGGTTGCGCCTATTGTACGGGTATTGTAAGCGTTGCAAATGTGATACAAAAAAGCATAGGAAGGGTTTTGTTTAGAAGCAGAGTGGAGTTCAAGAGATGAGTTGGGCTTTCAAGCTGCTCGGCTAAGAAAATGATTGGATGGGAAGAGCCCGCTCGTACAGGACGTGATAATGAATTTTACTGTAAAATTGCTTCTATAAGGGTAGCACGGAGTATCTAGATAGTAGTTCTTTTTTGCTGACTCAATGCCTTAAGATAGTCACTCGGGGTTGATGTTACCGGGAGAAAAAAAGAACGCGTACTTAGGTAACGGTGAGATGCATTGCCCGAAACCGTTACACCAAAAATGGTTAACATGATGCGATGTTTGCTCTCAATACTGGAAGAGTGCGAAAACCCTCTTCGATTGCCTGGGAGTAAAATGAATAAAATTAGGTCGTCGCATATTCCTACCTAGGTAATTTACACAAGCAGGGTAATTATAAAACCATAGTGCGAGAAATAAACGCGGATATATTTGCGGGGGCGTTTGGTGGCACGCAATACCTGGGTAGACAGACGATGGCTCATGATGGCTCATCGTTGGTTATGACTAAGCCATGCATTTAGTTACTTACACAAGATGGCTTGCGCAATGTTATGTTCCAACATCGTCGACGATAACTCCTACAATAACCGAACCCGGTGCCTTACCAAAAAGCCATCTTCTTCGATTGATCGACGAGTATATTTGGAACAAGCTGGCTGAAGAATGCTGAGGGCTATCGAGGCTATAAATTCTCTCGCCGCGCACTTTCTTGCCGGATCGGTTCTTCGCCCCAATATTTGCGTAACAAGTGACAGGCTCTCTGCGGGAATGAAGAGGCGAAGATTGCGATGGTGCCTGGCTGAGGGTCGAAAAGGGCGCGGTTGAAGTATTAACATCTTTTCCTTCTGGAGCCGCAAATTAAGCTTCGGTCTGTCCAGTCGCATTGATATGAGAAAAGGCCATCTCCTTGTCCTCGCCGAAGTTACAGAGCCGGGTTGCGATCGGGATGGCTACACCTTGGAGGTTGAATTGCCAAATGAGCATCGCTGGGTAGGTGGTACAAGAACTGAACCCCGATGTGAGCGCAAATCACCACGAGACAAGATTCTGAGGGCGGCACGGGATCCAGGGCCTTTGTTCCTGTAGGAAAGTGATTCTTTCTCCTACGCAGCGGATCACCGCCCAGCTCCAGCCTTAAGGTTTTGGCCCTGACCCTGCACTCTCACACCCATGCCCCTTCGACCCCTCGCCTCCTGTTCTCCACCAACACCACCCTCCATCTCCAAATTTCCATCTTCGGTCCATCTCGGATTGTCTCGCCTGGCCTTCGGGAGACCTCTGACAGTAACATGGTTTTAATATACATACGTGTGCTCGATATGACCGTTGGCCTCCTTGATTCGTCCACCCGCCCCCTGCTTACCACCCTAATCCAACTTCTTCTGCTGACGCCCTCGTTCCTGGAAATTCGTGACGTGCGGACGAGTCCGACCCTTTGGCATTCATCGTGTGGCTTGCTTTGCCCCCTGTCCGGCTGTGCTGATGCCTACCGGGCCCGTCAGACGCCCCAAAATTGGCCATCTTGAGCAACGTTACTGAGATGTGGACAGCATCACCATATCGTTGTTATGGCGCCACTGTGCCCTCTATCACCCAAGACATCTTCATTGTACGCCTCGTCTAGTCATCTCTATATCATATCGTGAGACGTTGGTTGCTCCTTCTAGACCTCTCTTCGCCGCACTCCGCCTCAAGGCATCCATTTTTCTTCAGGTCATTTCCCATCTTCTACCCGATTAATCCGTTGCCTTTTTGTTAACTGCGTGGCATTCAAATCCTTGGCTGCTCAGCATTCTATAATTGGTTCCCAATCTGTGAACCAACAGCCTGGGTGAGCCTGAGGTCGTCGACTAGTCAGGAAAGAGGTATACTTTCTCGCAGGGAGGCCATGCGGTAGAAAGCTTATTGACCATATCTAAGATAGGCTTAGAACATGGTTTCTGTTCTATCAATCACTGTTGGTCTCGTATAATGACATACATTGGTCGCAGCAGCAACAGAATGCCATATTCAGGTTTGAACGGAAATATCGCAGCAGCCCGCCTGAGATCGCTACGTCAGAGCGCTGTTCTCCGAGTCTATCACGACCGTCGTTTCCACAATTCCATTATTGGGTCAAGGTCTTGTTTAAAGCCAACTTCAGATTGTGTGTCATACTCTGAAACGGTCGATTGCACAGCAACCCTGCCTTGCGATCCGCCTCTCACAGTTACATTGGCCCCAACTAGGGACAAGTACTCCACAAGTTGCGTGGCGCATTCCAACGGATTAACCCTAAGGCCTAGCCCTACGGTTATGCCAAGTTGAAATAGTGTTCAAAACCACGAGTGCTGCGGGACTGGCTTGATCAACACCTCGGCTCCCCCACCAGCCTTGAAGGTGGGTTTCTTGATAAGACACTATCCGCACGAGACGAAAAGCGTAGTCCGTAGCCCTAGGGTATCGGGGCATACATATTGCTACATGTCCAGGTTGGTTTTGAGGACATTCGAATCGTTACTCCTAACTTCACTTATTTTGACCATTCACTCCATAATCGTCGTTACTGGATAGAGACGAGCTAGTTCGAGATGGCCTTTCCTACTTCTACAATACTCGATGAACACATACACCGACCATTAGCTACACCTCCACCGGTATATTCCTTTGCGCTGCTTATCATGGACAATTCATTGCTGACTATATAGTATAGGGAGTGAGTCCAAATTTTGAGGATCCTTTATTTATTGGACTGCCAGTGGTAATCACAGCTGGAATATGCTTGCCAATCGTTGCCATATTTGCAGCCATCAGGATATATACAATGATACAGCTAAACAAAAGAACAAAATTTGATTGTAAGTTATTCAACCATCATTCCCAGTTTCCGATTCTAATGAACAATTTTACAGGGGTATTCTTCATTGGCTGTGTAAGTCAACGTCACTTTCTTAGCCAGCAATTCACTCACAGATCAAAATAGTCCCTTGGACTTGTAATGATATCATTTCAAATTGTTGGTAAGTGTCGCTCATGATGTATTCTGAAGATTTACTAATGATGTTCACAGTTGTTCTACAAGGTGCCAATGGCTATCATACATGGGATGTTTTATTGGAAAACTACACGAAGTCCGTGATAGCGGTAAGTCCGATTGGTTTCATGTGGCCCTCTACCCCACGTACTGGACCCTGACTCCAACTAGACCATGATGGCGAATACAATCTTGACAGGGCCTGCCCTTTGGACCCTCAAACTGACGCTGTTTTGCCTCATCTTGGAATGGTTTGGTCCAGTCCGCTGGCTCAAGCATGCTACCATTTCCGGAATCACTACTACCGGCATCTTTTACGCCGCGTCCATTATCATCTTCAGTGTATCCTGCCGTCCAGAAGGAGGCCAAGATGATTTAGCTTACCTCAAGGGTGTACTTAGGAGTGATTGCTCCGATCCAAGTAGCACCAACGCCATCATCACCATCCTAGTTGGTGTGGTAGATTGTTTGAGTAATATTTACCTTCTTCTCCTTCCTCTTCCCATCATTCGAAGGTTGGACCTTGAACCAAAGCAAAGATACGGGCTTGCTTTCGTCATGTCGTGTGGATTACTGTAAGGTTCAATCTTCTCCTTCACTAGATTTCAATACACTAACCGAAAAATAGTATGATCGGATGCAGCATTGCATCAACGTTCTTTCGTGTGAAATACACACAAGCTTCGTCCGATGTCACTGGAATCAGCATGAAAATTTTTATCGCACTGTACGTCATTCACTCATGTACATGCAAATCATCTAACCTGGTGTAGCATGATCGAGATAACTATTGGCTTGGTAATAGCATGCGTACCAGCAGCCACCGAACTCTACCAACACCTTCGAAGACCCGAGATCACTGAAGGTACAAGGGCCATCAAGGGTATCAGCACTTACCATAGTTCCAGTCCAGATACCAGAAGCACATGGGACAACTCACCCATGACGTGGAGCAACCATCGAAGCACCTGGGACATACGAAACACCCTGTCAAATTCCCGAAGCACCTGGATTAAAACCTGTCCCAGCATTGAAGAACTACCGTTCAACAAGCCATCATTCGAATACCAACACTCAAGAACCGACTCACGAATGAAGGTGCTACCTGTGACACCACTCCCACTGCGATCAACGCCTCCGACTCCGATAGCCCCCATGTCTCCAGACAGCATCACCCTGCCTATCCAAGAGCTACCGCTGTCACGGGCAGTGCAAGCAAGGCAGATCCCGTAACCAAATGAACGGGAGCAAGTATAATTTTTTAATTTGATCGCTGGGTCACAGGATTTCTTTCTAGGTGTTTAGGCGTCATTGGAGGTATATCATTGGGTCATATACGTGCACCAAGAACGCATAGGCGCACGACGGATTCCTTCCGCTTTGCTTAGTATTTTTTTCTGATGTATTGCGTCGTTGATTTGAAACGTTTTTGGTCAATCGTATGATGGTTCTTTTTTGTTCTGGAAGGTACAGTCGTTTGGGATTGTTTTTCGTTTGTATGGGAGGATGTCAGCGCTCGTTTTAGACAGCACATCATTCATGTGAGGCAACGAATCAATTCACGATTATTACTATACGTTACCTAGGTATTCATTTTATGGTCTGTTTCTGTATTCACACAAATGTTCATGATGGAGCTCTAAACACCCATAGGAGTGAACGATGAGGGGCACCAATCAGCCTTGCGGGGCACGGGAATAATCTTACGAAGCTCCGAGGAACCTCTTACTTATCAGCTACGTAATGCAATCCACAACAACATCAACCTCATCTCTCCCTCAACCAACAACCTCCCCTCGCAGCATCCCCTCATAAGAGAAAAACTCCCCAAAACACTTCCTCCCACGTACTACCAAGACAAGCAACCCACCCGCAACCCCCTCAACCAACCAACCCCCCGCAACAAACACACCCCCCTGTCCCCACCCACCACCACGTGCACCACAATGTCCGTATTCCGCCAAGGAAACAGCGCGCTCATCAGCGGGGGCGCCAACGGCATCGGTCTCGCCGTCGCAAAGCTATGTCTGAAACATGGGATGCGTGTTATGATTGTTGATTGGGACCGTGAAACGCTTGCTTTGGCGGGTAAAACGCTATCGTCGTTTTCCTCTTCTACGGAGAAAGGTGAGGCGAAAGGTGAAGGTGAAGGGGCTAGTGGAGGTGAGGGTGAAGGGAAGGGTGAGGGAGGTGGCAACGGAGTACTCGAAACACACACCATGGATGTTGGGGATGAGGGGGAGTGGGGACTGTTGAAAGAGAAGGTGGAAAAGAGGTTTGGAAATGTGGATTTTCTCATGTTGAATGCGGGGGTGGGTGGACGGGGGGGTTGGGGTGATGGAGCGTATTTTGGGAAGGTGAGTTGGAATGTCTTACTTTTGTATATTTTTTATGAGGTTCTGGGGTTCTTGGATGTGGTGAAGATGTTGGAGGGAGATAGAAGGATTCTTTCGTTCTTGCGAAGGAATACGACCCTTCTCTCCCAACAATCTCTATCATCCCTCCCTCACATCTCGTTCGAACGGTAAAGGATTCATACGTACATACATACGATCCTGAAGGATTCAGGAACGAGCAGAAAGGATTCTGCTAAGCTTCTTCGCTACCAAATCCCCTCTCTCTCCATCCCATCCCATCCCTTTCCTTTCCAACTTACCTTCCCAACTTACTCATCACCACGTGACACACTCACTAACACCCGCCCACCAACAGATCCTCCAAACCAACCTCTTCGGCGTCCTTCACGGCCTCAACACCTTCGTGCCCACTTTCCAATCCCGACCCCCAGACGCCCCTCCCTCCGCTATCGTCATCACGGGGAGTAAACAAGGGATCACGAACCCGCCGGGGAATCCAGCGTATAATGCCAGTAAGGCGGCTGTGAAGACGCTGGCGGAGCATTTGAGTTGGGATTTTAGGGAGTTGGGGACGACGGTGCATTTACTGGTTCCGGGGTGGACTTTTACTGGGATGGTATGGTGTTTTTCTTTTTCTTTCTGTTCTCTTTTCCGTTTCCTTTCGCTTCTTTTGTCATTTTTACACCTCTTGGTTTATTTTATTTCTATACATGCTACTGTTTATATACTACCTCCATGATCTCTAGCGAAACGAACTACAAACTAATCTAACTAACAACAGAGCGGCAATACACCCGCCTCCTCAACCCCTAAACCCCCCGGTGCATGGTCCCCTGATCAAGTGGCCGAGTACATGTATACCAAGATCTCGGAAAACAAGTTTTATATCATATGTCCTGATAACGATGTCACCGAGGAGATGGATAAGAAGAGGATGTTGTGGTCCGTGGGTGATATGGTGTATTCGAGACCGCCGTTGTCGAGGTGGCGCGGGGAGTTTAAGGGAGAGGTTGAGGGGTGGATGGAGAAAGATTTGTAAATGAGAATGGATTGGGGGAATTGAAAGGGGATGACCTTTGGTAAATTATTATGCATCTTGATATGCTATATTGAATAAATATATATACTCCTACCTTCTAGATCTAACACTGGAAGTCATCCTATCTATCACACACACACACACACACACACACATATATATATATATATATATATATACA